>JAFVLL020036373.1:0-10769 GCA_021397915.2 Tor tambroides | reverse complement strand
GAGACCAATTTTCCAAATCTGATGATACTTTGGTTAGAATACCATTATAGTTTTCTCACTTCAACATCTTTAAGTGAAAATTAAACTTCTTAAAGCGAAAGTCTCTGTGCTACTAAGAAAGTGCTAAAAAAAATCTAGAATTTATACCATGTTTAAAATTCTTTCTTAAAATGCTTATATCATCATTGGAATTTACTTTGTAATTCCAATAAGAATTGCTAGCACAAGATAATTTCTGCCAAATTATTCATTTTATATAGAAAATTAATTAATTTTATATTTAATAAAATTAAGAATTTGGCAGAAATATATAAATGCGTAATATTTATTTATTTAGTATATATAAATAAATAGCAAATTTCATCTGCTTGATTGCTTGTATTATCACAAAATGTAAAGTCTTTTACACCCAGCTCTAATCTGCATCTAGAAGGTATGAATATATTGATATTATAAATGTTGACATAATGATTTTCTATAAAGCTGCTTTAAAACAATGTGTACTGTGGAAAAATACATAAATGCATATGACTTGTTTATATCAACCACAGTACAGCAAAAAACTCTAATGTTGACACATTTATACCACTTCAAGGTATATACTGTATATGCCATATATATATTTACATGCACAGCATATCTGTCCCTCTAGTTTCCTGGCTTTTAACAGTCTCCAGGAGATATCAGGAGGGGGTGAGAGACATTAGCTTTGGCTCCATCATTAAACTGTGTGTGTGTGTGTGTGTGTGTGTGTGTGTGTGTGTGTGTGTGTGTGTGTGTGTGTGTGTGTGTGTGTGTGTGTGTGTGTGTGTGTGTGTGTGTGTGTGTGTGTGTGTGTGTGTGTGTGGAGGATAGTATTTATATCTGTGTTGGAGTCTAGCTGGGTCGGTCTGATAGCCTTGATAATGACTGCCGATGGGGCACTTCCACTGACTCTAATGGCGTCGTACTGGAGAAGAGAACAGCAAGAATAAATAAATGTTAGCCATTTTCTCCTTCTCTCCCCATCTATCTCTCAAAGATCTTTTCAGATATCCAAGATCACATATCCTTGTTTTTAGGTCCATATCATTGCCGTCTGTCTGTCTTCATTACTGCATGATTTACTTTATGAGTTCTAATGCTTGGGTGGTGAGGAGGACGTGTGCTCAAACCCGCAGTTCATTAGCCAACACCACAGAGCGCTAAAATGATTCTCGCTTATGGAGATGAGTTTTAAGCATGCAAAGCATTATAGTTTCTCTAAGTGGTGTGGGAGCTCTGAAAAAAAATTGTCTTTTTACTTGCTTATAATAGACAGGAAAGGTGAGTTTAACAGGTTTGACAATTAATGCAGCCATTCATAGATAACATATTTCACAACGAGCAGGGTTTGGGTTATCATTGTTTATCTTCAATAACAATAGATATTTAATGAAAAACAAGACTCTTAATCTTATTTATTACTGAAAATCTCTTCCTTTGTCATAGCACTCAAACCTGAGCAGTTAACCTTGGACAGGGTTTTTTTTTTTTTTTGTACTTGCATTCAATTCAAATTTTACATGTCAAGATGCAACGTGACAGATCATGAAACATGGAATGACTGTACATGATGCACTATTTAAACTTAAATTTAAATAGATGGAAGAGAAACTTACAAGCTTAAATTAGAGCTGTTTTCTTAAAGACCTGGCCGAGGAACATTTGAAATTCAGTGATGGCATTGTGCCATGTTTAGAAACTTTCTAAAAGCTTCTTTTAAGTTTACAGTTTTTTACTATGTTAATCAAAGTTCCCCAAACCAGTGTTATTTTAGTGTCATTGAGATACTGTTACAGTTTTTGTTAATATTTTGAATTAGAATTAATTTATATATTTTCTGTTTTCGTGTTAATTTTAGTTAAAGTTTTAGTAGTTTTGTTGTTATATTGTTTTTAAATACATCTATATAATTTTTATTTATTTATTTATTTCATTTATTTTAGCAAATAAAGTCAAACTTTCTTAATATATTTATTTTATTTCAATCAACATTTATTTTAGTAACAATTTTTATGGTTTTTGTTAACTATAATAACCCTGCCCCAAACACATTTTTAAATCCAACAGCAGATGAATCAATTCATGTTCGTATGAATGAATAAAATAAATGTATATTGTGACATAAATATTAAAATATTATGCCTTTATAAATATTTCTGCTAAATTATTAATTTTATTAATTATAAGTTGTTGTTTTTTTTTTACTTGTGTATATATAAAATGAATAAATGTAATAATTTCCCAGAAATGATCTCCTGCTTGCAATTCTTACTGGAATTACAAAGTAAATTCCTTCACACCAGCACTTGTGTTGACTTAATAAACAAGAATATCATTGTCCTTTACCAGTAGGAATATAGAATTGTCTTGATTATATCCATAAAAGAGAAAAAAAAAGAGACAAAAATCAGCCTGAGGTCTACATTATCATGTGCTTCTCAGTCAGTGTATAGAACCAGACTCAGGTAAAGCTACAGATGAAGCAGTATATCAAAACTCCAGGGAAGACTCTATAGCCACATTAAAAACCATCTGTTAGTCTATTTTCTTCCTCCACCTTCAGTCTCCTTTTCACTTTCTCCAATATTTTATGTATTGCCTACCATGATAATTATAGCGATTAATATATCAAATCCAGAGCACACTCGTGGGATTCCTGCATGCATGTGTCCTGTGTGTACTCGAAGTGAAGTATATATAAATTTAACTATGAATTGAACAAAGAATGGCTTTATAATTCTAAAATCTTAGAATTTCCACACACTTACAAGAGCTGAGTGATTCCAGTCAGTCACACCTGATATTGAAATCTCACACCTGTATCACCATCACTTGCGCTAGTTGTGCGTAACTCGTCTGGTTTTGTCTGACTGATTCCACTCTAAGAGAAAACTCAAGACGTGTCCCTCTGTTTGTCTGGCTGCGAGAGAAAAATCCATCTGCGCTGTTCCTCTCGCTGCTGCGAGTTTATTGACATATCAGACAGAGCAGCGGTGCAGAAATGGCCCTCATTTGTTTCTCTGCCTGATGTAATGGCAGCTCACTTTCAGTGGGCAAAACATTGACAAACACTGATTATTGGTGAGCGAACGCCTCGGAAACTTGGAAACAGCACAAACTATGCTGTTATGTCGCTGGATCAGCCTCTTAAGTTTGATCATGTTCCTGGGGTTTTAGTGTGTTCTGTAGGTTTTAGAAGCAAAGTATTTGGACTAAATTGCTGCAGCATGAATTGAGCACAGAGAAACTCTAAGTGACTAATGAGCAGGAATGATGTCAGAAACTCATGGCCAGCGCTCATGTCTCTCTCTGAGTGAACAGGTGTGACTCAGGACGCAGTAGCGTGCAGATGGCAGTGTAATTAGCATTGATTTAGCCTGACTCACTCAGGGCAAGGTCTTGATCGGCCGCAGCAACTCACTAACCTCCAAATCTCTTGAGCTCAGGGAAAGATCGAAGCTCATTTTGCTTTCTCACACTCTCTCTATATTTGTCTTTTACTGTCTATGATTAGCCACTCTGTGAAATGTATAATAATCAGGATGTGGATTGGAATAGTTATGGCATGATTCTGATCAAGCTTAACTATATTTTTCTCATCATGTGATGCATATATTTTGTAAACTAAACCTCTCTAGAAAACTTTCTGACAGATCAATTGCAGCATTTTGCAAATATTTAACACTGCAAGTAACACATTGAATTAAATATGATTTTTTTTTTTAAAGAAGAAAGACTGAAATAGTATTATCTTGTAAAATTGACTTTTTAGACTGTGTCTTATTCATAAGAACATAATCCCAACTTGAATATTTCATGCATGCTTCCATTTAAAAATTTGGGGTCAGTAAGATATTTTTTATTATTTAGAGAAAAAAAATTGTAAATTGTAAATAAAAAAGTGACAGAAAAGATATTTAGAATGATTTCTATTTCAAATAAATGCTGTTCTTTTGAACTTCCTATTCATCAAAGAATCCTGAAAAAAAAAAAAAAAAAATCGGCAGCACAACTGTTTTCAACAATGATAATAATCAGAAATGTTTCTTGAGCAGCATATCAGCAGACTGGAGTAAAGATGCTGAAAATTCACATAGAAAACCATTCTTTTAAATTGTAATAATATTTCACAATATTACTGTTCTTACTGTATTGTTGATCAAATAAATGCAGCCATGGTGAGCAGAATAATTTTTTTTTTTTTTTTCTGAAACATTAAGCCCAAACTTTTGAACGGTACATTTACTTATTTATTTGGCACGCAACCATAAACTATGTTGCAATTCAGGTTGATTTTGCAAGTCAGTTAATTAACATGTTAACACATTAGCACAATGAAACAGAGATATTAGACTCTTTAAATCCTGGTCATCTGTCATGACTCATTGTATTTAGGGTTGATTTGCATAATGCACAAAGAAATCAAATTATATTACCATAATGTATTTGATTACACTTGTTATTAGCTTCGAGTGACAGTGATTTAGCAAACAGGTTGATTTAAGGTTAATAGTGTCTGTCACCAACCCAGCAGGAGAGTGTCAGTGTATTGATTGGTTTTTAAGTTCCTTTCCTCTCTCTCTCTTTTTTCTTTTTCTTTTTTTCATATTGTGAGAACATTTCGTGTGAAAGGCCAAAAACAACACCTTTAAGGAAAGCATATAGTTCCATCTGAATCTTCTCTTCCGTCTGTCTTGCATTGACAGCTGAACAGCTGCACTATGGAGATGTATAAAATTAATGCTATCTAGTTGTTCTGATATGAAATTATGAAATTTGTTGCTCATTCTATGATGGCACCCAGTATGTACTGCTCACACATCTCTTGTTATTGAACTTTAGAAGCTGAAAATGAGCATTTCAGTAAGTAATATATTATTAAGTTCCAGAAGAGACAGTGCTAATGTCTCACCTCATCCTCATTAAGAGCTTTGTGTGTTTTACGCCTTTTATTGGCCCAGAGAATTTCATTTCATTGACAGGGCTAATGCTGGTAACCGGGCACGGCCGCATTAATTCATGATAATTGCCTGTAGAAGGGCAAATAAAGAAGAGCTAATGGTCAGCGTGATCATCGGTTTCCCCCTGGAATGGCCTACATTTTCATACAGGAAGTCTCTCGTTCCCGGGCTGTTGACTGGGACCTCCAGTTAAGTATAAATTAGCCTGTCCTTGACTAGCAAAACACAGGGAGAAATCATTGAAGCAAATTAGACTATTAACATTGTAAAGAGCGTTTACATTGAGGATCAATAGAGTCTAGTCTCTTTTAGAGGACCCTGCTGTGTCCTAAAGCCATCAGAGAGAGATTATGACTCAGTCTATTCATTACACGCAGATGGACCGATAATTATCGACACCATCCACACTGATAATTAAACTAGAGCCCGTCTTAGAAGAGCCAGAGGATTTCATTTATGTATCTGTTCATTTATTAGTTTATACCTTGGGCTTAGTTTACAGCAGCACTTGATTTATTTGTTTTATTTTATAAATAAATGCATGTATCTATTTATTTATTTATTTAATTCTCCTTATAACTAAGTACCTTTGTGATATCAAGGTACACCGATGGCATCAGATGTCATTGCTATATCCGAGTCATGTTATTTGCATTGTTTATTATCATTGGGGAAGAAGCATTAAAATGATCGAAAGTGACAGAAAATACATTTATAATGTCACAAAAGATTTCTATTTCAAATAAATGCTGTTCTTTTTCGACTTTCTGTTCATCAAAGAATCCTGAAAAATAGAATGTATCACAATTTCCAGAAAAAAAAACAACTATTTTCAACATTGATAATAAAAATTAATGCTTCTTGAGCAGCAAATCAGAATATTAGAATGATTTCTGAAGGATCATGTCACATGTGACACTGAAGACTGGAGTAAAGATACAGAAAAATTCAGCTTTGATCACAGAAATAAATTGCATTTTACAGTTTATTCAAATAGAATGCAGTTATTTGAAATTGTAATAATATTTCACAATTTTATCATTTTTACTGTATTTTTATCAAATAAATGTAGCTTTGGTGAGCATAAAGTTTTTTGGTTTTTTTCAAAAGCATTTTAAAATTTTACAACCTGTCTTCAGTGATAGCGTTATCCAAAGAAATAAAATTAAAACAAAAACTGTTATGTTTTTTTTTTTTTGCTTTTGGTGCAGTGGTTAAGTGAGGTTAAAAGCTCAAAATTCTATTTTTGAAAGTATTAAAAAATATACTTGTGAATTTATAGTTAAACATTATTGCAGTTGAAGCCATGGTTTGTATCAAACATTATAATATCCAAAAATTGCTTCCAGAATAATCTGAACTGCAGTGGGACCATCAGTTGGTGGTACAAGATAAAAGTCCTTTCAGTGATGTTTCTCTTATGAGACTGGCTAAGTGTTCCTAGTCGATCTAATCTGTTGATGTTCTTTGTTATCTAGACCACGTGTTGTCACCTTGTTGAGACAAATTACATTTCGACATCCATCTCTTGTTTCTCATGGCATGGATGTGTGGGGGAATTAAATAAATTATGTTTTCATTATCTCCCGTTATACTCCAGGCCGCCGTGTCCACAGAGCTCAAGCGCTAAATCACAATGAATGCCTGCCTCCGCCTGCGTCCATCACAATAATGCCTCCAAATGGGAATAAAATGGCCTTTCCCTTTCATTTGTTGTTATGCTAAAGCGCTAACCCTAAAGTGACCGTGGCGGTGGTGGAGGGGCGTTCGGGGGACAGGGGTCTGTCTGAATGCTGACGCAGAGTGAGAGCCGTCTGTTCTCCATATGGCTGTATTGTGTTGATAATGCTGCACACTTCTGGCCTGCAGCTACAGAATCAACTGCAGCTTTGATTCACACACATACACACACACACACACACACACACACACACACACACACACACACACACACACACACACACAGAGTGGCTCACATGAGTACATGAGAAATGCACCAATACTTGTACTAATCTATAAGACTTTGTGTCGTTTCGGAAGTCTCATTAATTTTCCATAGACCTGATGAAGAAATACACTGTATAAAATGACTTTTCAAAGTTTTACATCCAATTATTATAGCACAAGAAAATACTATTTCAGTCGTTTTACTTCAAAATTTCACTTTTAATGCAATCTGTTACTTGGTGTTTCTTTGTAATTAATCACAGTTCTGTAAAATCAAGAAATCACTATACTCCAGTTATTGTAAACCTGATATTTTTCTCAGAATGCATAACAGAATACATATCTGTTTATATTTGAATGTTTAACAATATACTTAAAACATAAGAGACTTTCTAGAAACATAACTTTGTAGTTCAAAAGATTTAAAGATTTAAAGTCTATAATTTTGTACTTTATCATGAGTTTTGATTTGATTAAACGATTTGCAGTTCTTAATATCAGTGTTAAAAAGTAATGATAATATTTCTGGAACCAATTTTTAATAAGGACATTTTATAATAATCATTTAAGTAAGTATTATGATGCTTAAAATTTCATTAGTTAATTTACCAGTCAGAATACTGGTCATAAATGTTTATTATTTAAAATACAAATTTTCAGCATGTGTCATGTTCCATAAAAAAAAATGTTACTTGAAATAAAAACAAATTGTTAATTGAAATAAAATATTAAAAGAAACTTAAACTCAATTTCAGGTAGTTGTCAAGAGAACACTTCTCATTTTTTGTTTGTTTAACTTGAAATATTAATATATATATATATATATATATATATATATATATATTATATAGAGTATATAGACATAAAAATAATAATAACAATAAAAATGCCAAAACCAACAAAATTACTAAAACTTTAACAGAAATTAAAATGACAACAAAAAATATATAAATAACAAATTCAAATTATTCATTAAAATGATATATTTTGGCATACGTAATGTTCATCTATAAAAATGATGTACCTTTTAGTGCTGTTAAACGATTAATCGCGATTAATCGCATTCAAAATAAATGTGTTTGTTTACATAATATATGTGTGTGTACTGTGTATATTTATTATGTATATATAAATACAAACACATGCATGTGTATATTTAAGAAAAATATGTTATGTTTTTATATTAAATATATTTATATATAATATAAAATATAAGAATATAAATATATAAATGTATATACATGTAAATATTTTCAAACTATATACTGTATGTGTAATAAATATACATAATACATACATAATACATGATACATAATAAATATACACAGTACACATACATATTATGTAAACAAACACTTTTATTTTGAATGCGATTAATCGCGATTAATCGTTTAACAGCACTAGTGCCTTTATAAAAGTAATTGATAATCACACTACAGCTTGCTTTCTTTCTTTCTTTCTTTCTTTCTTTCTTTCTTTCTTTCTTTGCCTTCATTTCATTATTTCATTTTATTATATTACTTCTCTATCCTTGCTGACTTATCCAGACTTTTCCGTTCTGCGCTCAGAATAAATAGTTTTGAGCCGGCTCACTGTACACCGAGGGCCCGTCGTGCTCAGGGGCCCCGCAGCACTCAGGGGTCACCTGCTCAATGAATATGAAGGTGCTTCCTATTACAACTCTGTCAAAGACAAATAACAAAGGGGGGCTAAATGAAATGCTACATTGCACCATTTTGTGGAGGACAAGAGATATTTTCAGCTTGGCTGCTCGCGTACTCGCCTCATGGCTGGCCCTGGAAAACCACTTTGTTTGACCCTAAGGAGTGAGAATTGACAAAGTAAGCCGGGAGCATTTGTTTCATCTGCTAAGTCAAAGATTGAAAATGATTTCCCAACGTGCCGTCTGAGGATCCCGTGAAGGGGGTCATCAATTATTTCCTGCAACGTGTCGGAGTGCAGTAGCTGTTTTACAGAGCGCAGAGTTTTCTGCAGGGGAGATCAGTGACTCTGAAAGCCGTACCTTGTTGAAGGAACAGAGAAAAACCAGGCAGACCGAGTTCATGTATTCACAGGTGCATGCTTTTATACTCTTTTGCTCTTTTGTTTCTTTTCTAAGACTGTGTCTTTTCATCCACCTTTTCCAAATTTGCTTGTCAATATGAAACGATATAGCATTAAATTTGTTTATTTGAATGTTTAGTATAGGGTCAAAAAGTTCGAGACTTTGAATGTATTTGTTATTTTCTCACTGTGTGATTTTAATGTGGATATTAACTAATTGCTGTTATTTATTTAGCAACTGTAAATAAGCAAAGTGTTAAGTTTTTGAAACATTTAAAACAAAGAAAAGAAGTTAAAATGCAACATTTATAATAATTACTTCAGATTTGTATTAAATTAGAATGCGAACCATGGTTATTATTACAATGAACTAAAACTAAAACCACAAAACAATTTTGTAAAATAAACTTTAACTGAAATAAAATAAATTATATGAAAGAAACTTAAACTTATTTTATTTCAGTTGGTGGCCAAGGCAGCATTTCTCGTTGTCCTTTAGTTTATTTTGATATACTAAAATGTCTAAAATTAAAACGAATGAAAAGTAGTTATATTAATAAAAATAAATAAATAAACAAAAAATGACAAAAACACAAAAAATACTAAAACTTGAACTAAAATTAAAATGAAAACAGAAAATATAAAAACGAATTCAAAATGTGAAATAAAACTTATTATAGTGCAACGGCATCAATGATACTAAAATAACTGATGCGAACTAAACTAGAAATGGGTGTTCTGCAATTGGAAGATGATTCAAAGATTGTTTTAAGTGTTCTTAGTCTGTTTTTGTTTTGTAAATTTGTGAAGAAACTGATTGTATTGATGCCCATTTTGGCCAGGACACTCCTGTGAAAGAGATTTTTAATTTCAGAGAGGCTGTCCTGGTTAAATAAAAGTTAAATAAAGAAAAAGACATTTTCACAAGTCTCAGATTTTTGGACCTCACTATATTTTATATTCACATAGAAAACAGTATAAACTTTCCTCAGAGAACAATTTTATTGCTCAGGAGACGTGCAGGAGGCATGAACTGAATGGTAGTGTGATCTTGGGAGAATTTGGCGGTAAAATGTTTGATTTCCTATTAAGATCTCTGATTTGATTGCAACATTTGGTCTTTTGGCAAAACTGAGCAGTTTGAGACATTTTTGAGAACTGTAGAGGAGATAAATTAGAGAAGCAGAAGACATTTGATGTAATCTCATTGCTGTCTAAGTGAAGCAATAGAGATTTTAAAGAGATCTCATCTGCGATTCTTGGTTCGTACGGGTCATGTTCATGTTATCTGGAAGCAAACATTAGCGTCTTGCTGTCAAACTGCGTGAAGCAGCACAGGTTTGTTCTGTTTTCGCTGAGAGGGCAGAGACTGAAGCGCTAAGTGCTGGTTCTGTGTGTAAATGGCTTTTTAAATTGGAGCTCTTTTTTCTGTTTAAGAAGCGTGCACAGCTAATTTGTGGATCTCCAGGCTCTGTGGCCCGGCCTGGCAGTGATTTATGGCCTGGTCCAGACACAAATTGACTTGTATGCAAGAAATGTAAATGGAAGTTGGACATTTGATGGAGAAGCTCGTTCCCGTGCTTTAATGTTTTAAATTAACCACAGAAACTTGTGCAGCCCCAGCTAAACGTAGCCCTCCCTCTCTCCAGCCCCAAACATCAGATGAATCATAAGTTAATTTATTATACAAACAACCATATTGCTCCAGATTTGCAAGGATCAATGAGTTTGATGAAGAGGTTTCATTTTAGGAAATAAACCTGCAAAATTAGC
>JAFVLL020036372.1:0-24610 GCA_021397915.2 Tor tambroides | reverse complement strand
TTGTAGTCTTTAAAATTATTTATTTTCATTTATTTTTATTATATTTCAGACAAAAAAATTTTATTTAAAAATTTATCGTGTAGTGGTCAGAATATGAAAATAATAATAAACTTGTGGATTTGTCGGTGCACCAGTTTTCATCTAATAAAAAATATATAGACCTTTAGCTTCTTATAGACTGTTTTGCTATGTTTAAAGGTGGATTGTCTGTACCCTGTTGAAAAAAAGCAGCATATGCTGGTTAGGTATGTTTTGAAGCATGGCAGCTAGTTTGAGCTGGTCCTGAGCTGGTTATAAGCAGGTTATGAGCTGGTTTAAGCTGGTCATGTGCTGGTCCTAAGAAACTAGCTCCTGCTCAGGACCATCTTATAACCCTAAGCCCATGAGCTTAAACCAGCTCATGACTAACTAAGGACCAGCTTAAACCAGCTCAAACCAGCTGCCATGCTTCAAAACATACCTAACCAGCATATGCGTTTTTTTTTTCAACAGGGTATTCTCTTCTGGTATTCTGCTATAGCAGAATATGAGTGCATATTACAGAGCAGAATGATAGACCAGAGATTTGGGATGATATATAGGCACAAACTGTATTAGGGTGTGGAGAACAGCTGTTTTCTGCCACTAAAGCAGGTCTGCCAGGCCATTTCCACCTCCAACTCGAACTAGGTCTAAACCATCCGACACTCATTTGTCTCTGCTGTATAAAGCTCTTACGGGGAATTCAGTGTAATTAAGGTAATTGTGCTGTTGTGCTTAATTTGATATAAATGAATTTTAAGTTAGAGGTGCCCTTTGCAATATTCATTCTTTATTTAGCTTGTGCAGTTCTCAGTACTCTCTCAGAATGATAAAATCCTGTTGTGTTTTCCATCGACCCCTAAGGGAGAGCTGTTTAGTCTAATGCCGTTCATTCAGATCCTCTGATCTTTGTAGTGCGTGACTTGTGGAAAAGCCTTTAAAAAGCTGTGGTCTTTACATGAACACAACAAGATTGTCCACGGATATGCTGAGAAGAAGTTCTCTTGTGAAATCTGTGAAAAGAAGTTCTACACCATGGCACATGTCCGGAAACACATGGTTGGTGAGTAGTGGGTCATTTACTGGGTCATTCTGTCATTATTTACTCACTTTTATGTCATTCCAATCCTGTATGACTTTTTATTTCTCACAGTAACACAAAAAGTGATTTTTTTTTTTTTAAAGAATACTCTGGATGTTCTTTTTCAGTGTCATGAAAGTGATTAAGGACTGAAGTTTTTAAAGGAATAGTTCACCCAAAAATGAACATTTGCTGAAAATTTACTCACCCTCAGGTCATCCAAGATGTGGATGAGTTTATTTTTTTCATGAGAACAGACTTGCAGAAATTTAGCATTACTTTACTTGATCACCAGTGGATCCTCTGAAGTGAATGGGTGCCGTCAGAATGAAAAGTCCAAACATTTGATAAAAACATTGTAATAATCCACAAGTAATTCATATGACTCCAGTCCATAAGTTAATGTCTTGTGAAGCAAAAAGATGTGTGTTTGTAATAAATTAATCCATCAAGATGTTTTTAACTTCACGCCATTGCTTCCAACTAAAATATAATTCCTCTATCCATAATATTGCTTTTTTCCAGTGAGAAAGTTGTCTCATCTGAGTCAGGAGAGAAATATGCACAGATCAAGCAATTCTGCAAGCAGTCCTAAACATTTCTAAACAAATGTGTTAGTGGATTTTGATGTGAGAGGACAACAGGGGATGGATTTTTTCACTGGAGGAAGTGTTGTTATGGATTATGGACTTCTGGATTTTGGCCAAAAGCGGTGGTTTAAAGTCATTTTTTAATACAAACACAGCTTTTCACTTCACAAGATGTTAACTGATGGACTGGCATCATGTGGATTACTGTGATGATTTTATCAGCTGTTTGGACTCTCATTCTGACGGCACCCATTCACTACAGAGGATCCGAACAAACTGGCGAATAAACAAACTGATCAACATCTTGGATGACCTGAAGGGAAATTTTTGTTTTTGTGTGAACTATTACTTTAAGATTCCAAATGGCAAATTAATGGCTTAAAACTATAAGACCACATGCTAGATGCTATGTCCATATGCTTTATGCAAGGAACAGAATGAAATTTAAATTATTTTTTACTGAAAATCTTGTCACATGCACTTCATCTGTCCTGAAAGATGTATCAATGTCTGATTTGAGAATGAATCACTCTTTTGAGTTGGATCTTTACAACGAATCAGTTCTTCTAGTGCACAAAACGGTATGAATGAACTGTCTCAGCTCAATCCTCTTCTTTGCAGGCATCAGGCCACACCTTTAAACTTTATCCTCATCTGCATTGTGCATTACATTAACCGATTAACTCATGGATCCACTTTTAACATCAAAGAATACCACCGCCTGTCACAGCTAGGTGGCAGTCAAGATGCTGCAAAATACACATACACAAAAAACATATTGTTGTGTAAATGAACCTTCAGGCAGATGTAATACAGGGCACCCTGGCCTTCATACCATACAGTACTTTCATCTCCTGAAGCTTGATCTTCCCAGAGCTTGGTCCAACACAATAACGAAATACCCAGCTCTGTTTTGAGCAGGGGAAAAGAGCCACTGTGACCTTGCTTTACCATCCAGAACAGACTGAGCCGAGGACAGAGGCTGTATTGTTTAATCTGCCCTGAGAGCAGAGAGGAAATATCTTATCTAGAAGTGTTTCCTTCTACCAGAACCCACTCAGTTTTCTGCAGGGCAACAAGTTACACTTGCTCATCTGACACTGACAACTGAGTATGTGCAGTAGTAATGTAGTAATGCTAATGCTCTTGCTTTCCTTAAAATGAACACTGAGGCATGTGATTAAGATGTAAAATGAAGTTTTAATACATTGTATTATCAGTTAATTGTTAGTATGAAAGCATTCTGAGGAAAACAAGATGATGTAATTTTTAAAATATGAATTTTGTCTGTTATTTTGTTGCAGCTCACACTAAGGACATGCCGTTCACTTGTGAGACGTGTGGGAAGTCCTTCAAACGCAGTATGTCTCTTAAAGTGCACTCTCTTCAGCACTCTGGAGAAAAGCCCTTCAAGTGTGAGGTGAGTTCAGTCATGCGGATTATCAGTCGTAGGCCCAGGAGATTCTGGTATTGCATTTTGTGTCTTTTTCTCAGAAAAATTCAGTTTGCCTTCAGTTCAAATCTTATCAGAGTAACCGTGTGTGTGTGTGTGTGTGTGTGTGTGTATATATATATATATAATCACACATACTCTACCTCTCATTCCATCCTGATGATCCGACGATAGCTGCTCGCATCTTAGCATATCTAACAGATATTTCTTGCTGGATGAAGGACCATCACCTTCAACTCAACCTAGCAAAGACAGAACTGCTTGTAGTTTCAGCAAACCCATCACTTCATCACAATTTCACCTTCCAGTTAGGCTCATCAACCATAACTCCTTCAAAAACAGCCAGAAACCTTGGAGTTGTGATTGATGATAAGCTGAATTTCTCAGACCACATTGCTAAAACTACCCATTCCTGCAGATTCGCTTTATACAATATTAGGAAGATCAGGCCCTTTCTTTCGGAACATGCAACATAACTCCTTGTTCAAGCTCTTGTTCTGTCCAGACTTGACTATTGCAATGCTCTCTTGGCAGGTCTTCCAGCTAATTACATCAAACCTCTACAATTAATTCAAAATGCAGCTGCATGATTAATCTTTAATGAACCGAAAAGAACGCATGTCACACCTCTGTTCATCAATTTGCACTGGCTACCAATAGCTGCTCGCATAAAATTCAAGACATTAATCTATGGCTCTGCACCCCTTTACCTAAATTCAGTAATTCAGACTTATGTGCCCTCTAGAAGCTTGCGTTCTGCAAGTGAACAATGCATTATTGTGCCATCCCAAAGAGGCACAAAATCACTTTCACAGACTTTTTCATCAACTGTTCCAATTTGGTGAAATGATCTGCCCAACTCAATCCGAGCAGCTGAATCCTTAGCCATCTTCAAGAAACGGTTAAAAACACATCTCTTCCATCTTTATTTGACCCTCTACCTCTAGCACTCTCTATTCTAATTCTATTTTATCTATCTGTCTTCTTTTTATTTAAAAAAAAATCCACACACACACCCTTGACCCTCTATCGATTGCATATTTATTCTCTAACTGCTACTTTTTCTTTAAAAACTAACACTAGCTTTTTTTCTATCTACTTTTTTTGTTAAAAAAAACACTAGATTTCTTTTTTCTATATTCTATCTACTGTACTTTTTTTCTTTAAAAAAAACAAAACTTGCTATGTGTACTGCGTTAGGCTAACCGAGACTGGTCATAGCACTTGCATGTTGTTGCTCTTTTGTTGGTTTTGATTGCTTCTATTGTCCTCATTTGTAAGTCGCTTTGGATAAAAGCGTCTGCTAAATAACTAAATGTAAATGTAATATGTATAATTGCATTTGGGGTCAGAAGAAGTCTCTTATGCTTACAAAGGCTGCATTTATTTGATCAAAAATACAGTAAAAACAGAAATATTGTCAAATATGATTAAACTATAAGCAATTTATAACCGTTTTCTGTTTTTTTACTATTATATATTTTAAAATGTAATTAATTCCTGTGATGCAAAGCTGAATTTTTAGCAGCCGTTACTCCAGTCTTCTGTGTCACATGATCCTTCAGATATCATTCTAATATGCTGATTCGCTGTTCAAGAAACATTTCTTATTATTATTGTTGATAACAGTTGTGCTGCTTAACATTTTTGTGGAAAAGAGAATACATTTATTTTTCAGCATTTTTTGATGAATAGATTAGAACAACATTTGTAACATTATAAATGACTTTACTGTCAATCAATTGAATGCATTCTTGCTGAATAAAATTAATTTCTTTAAAAATAAAGATCTTCCTGACCCCAAACTTCTGAATGGACATTACACTAACATTTGACTAGAAAGAAACCAAATGCTTTGTCTTTTAACCAGTGTCCACTATTTATTGTTTTATCATTTCAGAATTTGTGAATTTGTTGTTGTTTGTTGTTATGCCAAATCCAATTAGATTTAGTACTAAGACTTTAAGCAGTGGAACACAGATGTAAATTATAATCTACTGTATCTGATCCTGCTGCTCATGTTGTAGAACTGCAGTGAAAGATTCCAGTACAAATACCAGTTGAGGTCACATATGAGCATCCATATCGGACACAAGCAGTTCATGTGCCAGTGGTGTGGGAAAGACTTCAACATGAAGCAGTACTTCGATGAACACATGAAGACCCACACTGGTGAGAATCACCACTTTGGTGCACATCATAATCACAGTCAACACAATAGTAATACATGACTATTTTTTTATTATAAACAATTATAACATAATAATAAATTAATGCAAATATAATAAATATTTGACCTATAGTTACTTTTTAATTATGTTAAATAATTATAATATATTAATAAAATATTATTATAATAAAAATTAATAATGATAAATAATATATTTTTTTCTAATCTTGTATCATTAAAAAAAAATAAAAATGGTTAAAGGGATAATTCACCCAAAGATGACAATTAATTACTCACCCTCTTGTCGTTCCAAACCCGTAAGACCTTTGTTCATCTTTGGAACACAAATGAAGATATTTTTGATGAAATCCGAGACACATTCAACATTAAGGTTGAACCACTGATGTCACATGGACTATTTTAATGATGTCCTTACTACCTTTCTGGGCCTTGAACATGTCAGTTGCGTTGCTGTCTATGCAGGGTCAGAGAGCTCTGGGATTTCATCAAAAATATCTTAATTTGTGTTCTGAAGATGAACAAAGGTCTTACAGGTTTGGAACGACATGAGGGTGAGTAATGAATGACAGAATTTTAATTTTTGGGTGAACTATTCCTTTAAAAAATGAAATAAAAATAATTCATATATTCTCAATCCAAGTTCTTCCGTCTGTTTGTCTGTTCCAGGAGAGAAACCATATATCTGTGAGATCTGTGGAAAGAGCTTCACGAGCCGGCCCAACATGAAACGGCACCGCCGCACTCACACTGGCGAGAAGCCGTACCCCTGCGACGTCTGCGGACAGCGTTTCCGCTTCTCCAACATGCTCAAAGCCCACAAGGAGAAGTGCTTCCAGGTCAGCAACCCCATGGTATCTGATACCACCAACCTTGTGGGTCTGGACCCTACGTCAACTAATATGGACACACCGGCCAATCAGTTACCCACCCACCCTGTAACCCCTCCCGGTGAGGCGTCCAGTCTCCACCAGATCAAGCCGCTCTCGCTACCCTTCGTTCACTCTATTGTAGGTCTTCCATCTCCTCCGGGCCTGTTTTCCACTGAAAGGGTTAACTCCGGTAACAACTAGTTTTGAATATAGGGTTGAAGTTCCTTTGATTGTTTCTTGTCTGAAACCCAAAGCTTGCAGTAGCTCCCTATGAGCTTTTTGATTCACATCCAATATGAATCACTCTCATAGGGGTTTCCAAACATGCTGAGTGAAGTCTAAGACTTCCAGCGAGTGTTTGAACAGTGTGTGACACTGAATATTCCTTTTAAACTGTGCAAATTTTCACTTATCTTATTCTCATAGAGATATTTTATATACTGTTCAAATAAGCTTCTCGTATTACAGAAAGAAAACAAATGTTCTCATTATTTTTGTTGTTGTTTACTGCATTTTTGTGAGCTACAGGATTAGCATTTAGCATTGCGTTTACGCATTTCACATGCTCTTGCCATAGACTTAAGCTTTGCCGGTTCAGTCTAACCAGTTGAGATTCCCATTAGCTGCTGTAAGAAATATAGATATGTACTGAACTCACAGCAGAGGGCGCTGTGGGACATGAGCATTGCAAAGTTTCGGAACAGCTCTTCAACCAGTAAACATGTAGCAGCTGTGTCCCCCTTCCATAATCAAATCCAGATGTATTGCAGTAACCAAATCCTGTTAGCTTATATGTATTACTGAATATGAAATGTATAATCACTCCAGCACCTTATTTTTAATCGTAGATGTATTTATATTGTCCGGTCTTCTTCGTATCCTGAAAGTTTAAAGTTTTGCCACATGGGTTCCTCTGCATATTTGCAGAGGTTTGTTTTTTGAAGCGTCTGTGCAGGGCACAGGTGAGACGGATGGTTATATGTAGCAGAGGCACTTGAGAATAATCAATGTTTGATGCTTAAAACAATAATTCACCCAAAAATAATAATTTGCTGAAAATTTAATCACTCTCAGGCCATCCAAGATGTAGATGAGTTTGTTTTGGAGAAATTTAGCATTACATCACTTACTCAACAATGGGTAAATGGGTGCCGTCAGAACGCTTGATCTGTGCATATTTCTCTCCTGATTCAGGCGAGATTAACATAGACATTAATATTATGCATATTTTAGCCATAAAAATGATTTAAAGTTAAAAATCTCTTGATGAATTTGTTTCTTACAACCATGTAGCTTTTCACTTCACAAGATGTTTTTATCAGCTGTTTGGACTCTCATTCTGACGGCACCCATTCACTGCAGAGGATCCACTGGTGAGCAAGTGATGTAATGCTAAATTTCTCCAGATCTGTTCGGATGAAGAAACAAACTCGTCTGCTTCCTGGATGGCCTAAGGGTGAGTAAATTTGAGCTATTTTTAAGAAACTTTTATTATTTTCAAACAATCCCAAAGAAGGATGTTTCACTTTTTTCTTTCTGTATTATTTTAAAATTTCCAGAGCACTTTACTCAGTGTTGGCCATATAAGTAATGGCAAAATCTGAAAGGCCTAAAACACTTGTGAAAAAATGAGTGTGAAAAGAAGTGTTTTTTTTTTTTATTTGCACAGAGGCAATATCAAATCTGGATGAACACCAGGATGTGTTTGGTTCCAAAAAAATATTTTTGTGTTGAATGTCTGAAATGCTTTATGGTACATCGAGCAGGTTTATCAGCTTTTTTTAACAGCGATTTATCAGTCATCATTAATGCTTTCACTTATTATTTTTTTTCACTTTACACTATTTTATGATTGGTTTGAATGATAGCCAGCCTGAATAACTTATGGAAAATGGAAAGGGTTGATTAGCCAAATGATGAAAATCATGTTTTTGTTTTGTGCCCTAAAAATGTAATAATGTAGTAAACTGTTAGACTGGCCTTTTGGGATTAATGTGCACTGTAAGATGGTGCTGTTAAGAGGCCACATAGAATCTAAAAAGAGTTTATAAAAAATGTGTAAAAAAAATAAAAAAATCCTTACCCTATGTCAGAGAGGATTTATATAGACAAAATATAGTTCAAGAAAACACTCTAACAACTCTAGGAGCAGTAAAATGTTGTAGCAATAATAGGTATTATCCAATATATATATATATATATATATATATATATATATACGTACACACACAAACATATATATGATATATATATATAAATATACATAGTCTGTATATAAATTGTGTTTCCTGTCAGTTTTTGTTTAATCAGTTTTCTTTGTTTACATTTATAGAGTCAAATGAATGTGATGAGATGTAGAGTTCAGCATTCATGAAAGAACTTGCAAGGTGGAAATAAGCTTATATATGAGAAATAAGCTCTAAATTTGACCTTACATCTTAAAAATGACCTTACATTGTTAACAGTACATCAGTCATGTTCCTCAGCTTAATGCAGGTAATGGCAAGTGTTTTTAAATGGTAAGTGTTTCTTTAAGATGTTTTTGAAAGTCCTGACTGAATGGTCAGTTAAAGGCATAGTTGTAAATTCTGTTACCATTTACTTATCCTCATATCTTTTTAAATTCATATTACTTTATTTCTTCACAAATTGCGCTATTAATTATGGAAGAGTATTTGTGCCATGGAATAAAAAGCAGTTAAAAAGCAATAACTTTTTTTTATTCTTTTATTCTGTGGTGGAAACAGGCTTCCATAATTAATAGCAGAATGTTCAAGCTGCTGCATAAGTAAGTAAATGATGAGAGAATTTTCATTTTTGGCTACAGTATCCCTTTAAGGTTGGAATGTAATTGTAGAAGTTCTAGAATCATTATTAAAAAGCAGAGCTGATTGAACTGACATAATATGCTAAAATAGTACAGTACTTTTTTAAACAATTAGACCCATAGTAATTGTCAGTATTCTGCATTGATCAAAATGTTTATTTCTGTAACTGAAAGTCAGTTTGTCGGTCATAACCAGCTCATTGTAGAGGCACTATAACAAACCTGCCTTAAGTGTGTAATGGAATAGAGTTGCCATGATCTTGAATGTGTAGATTGAAATTATGGTGGCATGATTGAAGTTAATGGTGATCTAAGCAGAGACCATCACCTGCAATAATGTTATGCCAGATGATGATTGTTCAGGCCTTTTTATGGTTTTGCCACGGAATGAACCCTGTTGTTGGTGTTCTTTACATGTTTTTTTTTGTGTGCCATATTGCACCTTATACTAAAACACTGAGGATGCATGTTTTTTTTAAAGCCCCGTTAATATATTTAAACATATTTAATCTCATTTTGTTTTCGATATATATATTTAAATATTAGAAACTTCCCCAAAGCATTTTCTATGATGCATTATGGTCTTATCACAAGGTGAATTACCACAGAATTCCATTTTTACCCAATTTTTTTGTGTGCACTTTATTTAAATATTAAAATTGTGGTACAACACAAGTTTTGTTAAAAATATTATTAAAAAAATACTGCTGAAGGCTTTTTGTTATGCCCATTTTTTTCTTAATTTCTCTTTCTTTCTTTGTTAAACTAAAGTCTTATATTTTATGTGAATTGAAATTGCACAGAGGTAAATAAACCTCCATCTCTGAAAATGTTGTAGTAAATAAAAGGCCATTGAAGAGCTGAATAATTTGATTTTGTGCATCTGAAACAGGTTGTGAAACAGGTTTTTTTTTTTTTTTTGCATACTTTACTTGCGTGTATTCCTAGTTTGCTGCTTATTGAGAAAGACTTGGGATGTTTGTGGCCTTGTTTTTTATTTTTAAAATATGTATATTTAAGTGATCTTGGAAGTAAGATTTATATTAAGAAGGATTTGTCTGTTACTTTAGTTTGTTCTGGTGTGTGCTATCCTTTGTAATAAATAATAAGTGATAGCGAAAGATGATTTGCACTTCAGAGTTTGAATAGTTTTTCTTATTGTCTGTTTAAATTTTAAAGAAACCACTCACAATCTTGGAAAGACATTTTGAAACCAAATTCAAGAAATATTTTCACTTTTTTTTCTAAACTAGTACCTAACATGTAATACTCAAACTTACCCATACTTTCAGTGTATTAAACCAATCATGAGTGTGACTGTTGGTATGTTTTAATTCTATACACTTTAGTTAAGTTTGTGTACATGCAGTTGGCAGTCATGCTGGTTCTGTCAGCAGGATACTAAACAATACAAGGACTAGAGTCTAGCGGTGCTAATAAAATGAGGCTGTATTTTATGTCATTTATTGTACCAGGTAGTATTTATTGTCTGTAATAAAACAAAATAAAATAAGAATTTCAATAGTGAACTAAATGAAACACGACGCCAAGCATTTGTGTTTGTTTTTACTTTACTTTTGGAGGTTTCTCTCATTCAGAACACAACAGAAATGTCACATAAACAATAAATTAAGAAAAAAGTACACAACATGACACAAGACTCTCTGTCTATAATAAAATTGTTCAGAAACAGCATTTCCACAGCCTCATTTTCACAATATCTGTTTGTTTTCTCTGTTCCAAATGATAAAGTGTGTTGAATATCAAATTGATCACTTTCATGGAATGAGTTTGAGAACAGATGTTCTCTCCTCTTATGATTCGTGCTGATTCAGACTTGGTTTCAATTTGTCCCACTCTATAATAACTGATTCAAAATCAGCAGAGAGTTTGTACTTCACTGGTGTAGTCTCACATTTTAGTGAGCCGAAGAGTGTTAAGACGAACTCCCAGAACTGTTGCACCAGATGCATATTGATTCTCCCTCAGTATGCCATTCCATTTCCTCTCACCCTCATCATACCTGTGAACAAACATGAACCTATTTATTTGAACATATACATTTGGATTGTTGTAATCACGTATATGTGGTCAGATTCACATTATATCAGTATTATTTCAGTTAAGGACGGAAGTTGAGATTTACTCACCCTCATGCCATCCAAGATCTAGATTATATAATTTTTTTTTTACTTGCTCACCAATGGATCCTTTGCAGTGAATGTGTGCTGTCAGAATGACAGTTCGAACAGCTGATAAAAACATCACAATAATCCACAAGTAATCGACGCAATGTCGCTTCTGGCCAAAAGTCCATAATCCATAATAACATTTCCTCCAGTGAAAAGTCACTGGAATGTGTAGAAGTTTTTAAAAGTGTCTAGATCTGTTTTGGACTGTTTTTGCTTGTAAATGCGTTTTGAAGTTAAAAATGTTGTTTTAAATGCATTTTTGAAGGTAAAAATGTCTTAAAAATGGATTTGTTTCTTACAGTCGTGAAACTTTTCGCTTCACAAGATGTTAATTGATGTACTGGAGACATGTGGATTACTTGTGGATTATTGTGATGTTTTTATCAGATGTTTGAACTCTCATTCTGACGGCACCCATTCACTGCAGAGGATCCATTGGTGAGCAAGTGACAAAATTTCTCCAAATCTGTTCCAAAGAATAAACAAACTACATCTTGGATGACCTGAGGGTGAGTAAATTTTCAGAAAATATTCATTCATTTTCAAAGACTGATTGGTGCAGTGGGTCTCACCTCCAGATGTCATTCATCTCCTGTGGCATGAGATCATCGCTGTCCTCTTTGGGGAACATGGCAAATCCACCTACAGCATAGAGGACGCCACCCACAGTGACCAGGCTAAGCGAACTACGGTCCTGGGGAAACTCTACAAACTCTGACCACCTAGAAGATGGAGAGTGCTGTGGTTAAATATTAGTTTATTGCAAGCTAATTATGATGTGTTTGTCCCACAAGTCAATGCGTACCACAAACCTCAGATAATAATGCTGCAGGTTGTTTAGCGTATATTGTATGTGGCCACACTTACTTGTTGGTTTTGATGTCATAGACCTCAGCATTGCCTGTGAGGCCAGTGTCAGTCACACCAGCTGCCACGTAGATCTTGTTTTTGTGAATTGTGACCCCAAAGAGTGAGCGTGCAGTATTTAATGGAGGCAGATCCTTCCACTGATGCTTTTTAGTGTCATACACACACACTTTGTTCAAACACTCTCTAGAAAGTAAGACAAATGTGTGTGTAAATTTGAGATAGTTTCAGCCTTACTTATACATATAATATTGAATGCATATTCCAAAACAAAATGTAGAAATAGCTTATAAACATACTTGTTTTCTCCCTTTCCTCCAATTACATAGATCATGTCATTATGAGACACTACTCCATGGCCATATACTGGGTAGGGAAGCGGATCTGACTCAGTCCATTTAAGATACCTTAAAATTGGTGCAGAAACAGTTTTCACTAATCAAGAAATTGCTAGTCAATTTCACAAATAATTACAGAAGAAATGGCAAGTAAAGCACTGAATTAAATTTTGAAGTAGACCCAAATAGTATTTTCTTGTAAAATGTAATCCAATAATCTTAGAATACTTCAAAAAATCATTTTATAGTGTATCTGTTTGGAAGATTCAATAAACAAAGACAAATGTGTCAAATGTGATATTCAAATAATTAAAATGGCATTGGTAAACATACTTACTGTCTGTCGTAAACCATGACTGTGTCCAGAATATGTTCTCCTTCCTTCATTTCTTTTCCTCCAATAACAAAGATGAAGTTTTCTGCCTCTCCCATGCCAAACAGGAAGCGGGGAGAGGGTATGGGAGGCATGCCCATCCAGTCTGAAGTTGCAGGGTCAAACTGTCAGACATAATGACAGTATATCATCCACTGTGTCATATGGGACAGTCTACATGAACATTTGCTGATAACTTAAAGGGAGGGTGGTTTTGTGTGACAAACTGCTAAGAACTTATAGACAATGTTTTCTAATGGTTACTTTTAGGTTTTATTATTTTAGAACCATAAATTAACCTTCCCAAATTATATATGAAGTTTCAAATGTAGGTTTCGGGAGGTCCCTAATCATTCGGTCCTGTCAATCATCATTACGAGCCTAATAAGCAGCATTCATTGCGCGGACCCAGTGACAATTCTTCCGGCATCCCTCCACCTCCCCATCTCCACCTCAATTTCTGTTTTCTCCGTCTATGTAGTACCACAATGGGGTGGTCAAACTCACAGCTCAAGCCGAGCCTCGGATTCGAGAGTCTGTCAAGGACAGCAAGCCAAGCTCGTTTACTAATAACTATTTAGACTGGATGGGTAGGCGAACTTGTGAAATAGTTCTATGTGTTATTGTACTCTTAAACACTGACTACATAAACTTTTAGAATACTTAAAGTGAAAATTAAAGCATTAAATTTAAAATACTATCTATAAACTACTGGGGGAAAAAAAAAATCATTCTAAACTGCACACATTTTTGCCCAATCAAAAAAGCTCATTAGAATGAGAACATCCCTCCTCTAATATCACTTATAACTGGCTAGCAAATAGCAAATTTTGTGACACAGCTAAAACCTTTTGGTTTTTCAAAGGAAATGTCTTGCCTTTCAATTTTACAGAAATACGTCAAGTCATCCCCAGCAAATGCTAAACGTACCATTAACGTTATGGTGTAGTTCCAGTTTGGTTATTTTTTTGGCCACCAATTACTAACATTCTAAAACTAAATATCTTGGTTTTTCTACAATAAGTGACAAGCCCATCTAAATGTCCTGCCCAGGCTCTCAGTGTCACGGAAAACCATCCCATGGGGTCTTTCTTTCACTAATATCTAAATATATAGGTAAATATAGCTGGGTAGAAACAAAAAACACAATAATCTCTTTACTTATGTTGGCTATGATTTATGTACACTACATAAACTTCACAATGTGTAGAATTAATGACTCTGAGAAAAGAATGAATGAAAACTAGACTGTACGAAAGCAGTAAATGAAGGAAAGTAGTCCTTTACCTGCAAAAAGTATAAATAGATCTGTTCGTCTTTACTCTGCTCATCAAAAAAGAGTCCACCTGCCACAAATATCTGATTTTCCTTTGTGACCAGACTGCAGTGGTTTTTAGGAATTTGGGTGGAGAGTGATGCCACATAACAATCATTTCCCATTGGGTCGTAAGCCACCGATGCAGTGTCATTGATCAAGAAGACCAAGTCTCTCAAGAACATCCCAAACCGCAGATTGTCATTCAAGATTCCTGGAAGTAGCTCCTCTTGCTCTTCCTCCTCTTCCTCACCCTCCTTCTCTCCTTCCTCACCAGCACTCTTTTTGCTTTTGGTCTTCTTGACTTCAGGAAGCTTCCCAGCATGGGCGTCTTTGACCAGTTGCAGTTTCTTAGTGATCTCTGGGTTCGAGCTCAACCATTCATGTTTCTCCACGTTTTTGGCGAAGTAGTCCTCGGGAACCAGACGTAATCTAACGCAATCCAGCAGACCCGGTAGGTCCTCCAGCCTCTTCTCTTGGTCATGTCCAATCCACTTAATCAAAGCCTCAAAAACGTCTTGCTCCGTTTCTACATTCAAAGAGTCCGATGCGATAATGGCTGCCAATTCACTTGGAGTCAGTTGCAGGAATTCTTCATCCCGAGCAATTAACTGGAAGCGTTCACAAGCGAAGTTCCTCGCCGATATGGCCAGACGAGGACAATCCAGCATCAGGCCTAGTCGAAAAATCGCCAAGCAGTTGCTCAAACTCAGTCTCTTTTGCAGGAATGAGACACATACGGTGAAAATCGAGGGGATCTGAAGCATGTTGGCCAGAGCGAAGATATCTTGTACGTTTTGTTCTGTCACATTGATGTTTGAGGTGTAGAGGTACTTCAAGATCATCCCCATGACTCCAGGCTCCACATCCTCCAATACAATCTCTTTCTGTTTACTCTCCTCCACACCTGACTTGAAGAAAGCTCTGAAGTATGAGCTGCAAGCAGCCAGGACCAACCGGTGGCAGGGAAACTCCTTGTCTTTGATCTTCAACACACAGTCAACCATCATATCGCTCTCCAGAAGATCGTATAGACCATCCTGCAGCAGGGTTTGCTGGTATATCCTCGGCTCCTCCATGGGATCTATAGGTAGAGCCATATTGATTGTGTCCCTGATGGTCACAATGAAGTCGATGGCTAGTCTAGGTGTCTCTGTACCACACTGGCTGAAAAGAAGAGGCAGGGCTGAATCAGTTCCGCTTTGCTGTCAGGACTTCAGGCTTCATCAGCTGTTCCAATACTTCAACCAAACTCCAACTGGGGGCTATTTATAGGTCCTTCACAAAGATGTGGAATCCATACTTGTACATGTGAAACACAACCCCCTGAACTGTGCAACAGCTGACACACTTCCCCATGCGAGACAGTAGTGAGAAGAAACGCTGGCCTTCTGGGTGAGATCACAGGCCACTACATGGTACCTTTATGGGACTATGAATCACCTTCTTGAATAATTATTTTTTATATTTTTATATTTTTGATAAAGAAACATTTCATTACAGAGATTCTCATCTAGTAATACTGCTTAAAATACTTAATTCCATATATTTGGCATCACCCTGGAAAATGGCCCAAAGTTATACAAAACTGTGCTTTTTTGTAATAATAGGTAAACATTTATTGTTACACTTTATTTTAAGGTGTCTTTGTTACAGTGTAATTATACATTTATGTACTAAGTAATATTTAACTGCATGTACATACCCAATGGGTAGAGATAGGATTAGGGTTTGATTCAGGGTTACTTGCATGTAACTATGCATAAACTATTGTTATTATAATAGTAAGTACATGTAACGTGTAACAAGGACACCTTGTTACCCAATTTATTTTAAGGTGACTTCGTTAAATGTACTTACTACAGTAACAAAGGTAAAATACAGTATGCATACTAAACCAAACTCTAACCTTAACCCTATAGTAAGTACATTATCTTAACTGTAAGTGCATGTAGATAATTGATATTACTCAGTAATTCTTTATGTAATTACACTATAACAATGTTGCCTTAAAATAAAGTGTAACCAAATAATCTCTTTATATATTTCAAACCCTTGTGTGCTAGTTCTTGTATAAGTTAAGCTAATATAATATATCGGCTGAACTGCATTTTCTAGCATAGCAAATTATATATTATTATATTTACTTTATACAGTATGAATAAAAAGTATCATAAAAATATAGAGCCAACTTCTGTTTTCCTGTTTTATTTGTAATAAAAACTAAGTCTAATATCAATAGTTCATTCATGGTCACGGGTTACCTTAATGGTTGAACAAACAGAAGAGAGCTTATGCCAGATCATATAAATATCCTAGAGTGAGAAGGTTTAATGACATCAAAGATCTTGAATGTTCTCAGTGACATTTATGCTTTTGTTAAGAGTCACAGTTTAATTTAAGCAACTGCGTTGTCATGCAGGATGAGTGTCCCAGATGATCGATCTCTGTCAATTACATCTTTGCCATTCCCTGATTTGCAGAAATTTGAAACATGAATGAAGTTTCCAAAAAAAAGAACTTAAAAAACAACTTAGCAAGGTTATAAAAAGGCATTCATGTTTGCCTACAAAACCACCTCTGGCTCTGCAGCCCTTTATCTAAATTC
Source organism: Tor tambroides (assembly GCA_021397915.2). Taxonomy (NCBI): domain Eukaryota; kingdom Metazoa; phylum Chordata; class Actinopteri; order Cypriniformes; family Cyprinidae; genus Tor; species Tor tambroides. Next base: position 7,885 of record JAFVLL020036372.1, on the reverse strand, counting down.
AGTACTTCAGACCTATGTGCCCTCTAGAAGCTTGCGTTCTGCAAGTGAACAACACATTATTGTGCCATCCCAAAGAGGCACAAAATCACTTTCACAGACTTTTTCATTAACTGTTCCCACCTGGTGCAATGACCTGCCCAACTCAATCCGAGCAGCTGAATCCTTAGCCATCTTCAAGAAACGGTTAAAAACACATATCTTCCATCTTTATTTGACCTTCTAACTCTAGCACTCTCTATTCTAATTCTTTTATCTATCTGTCTTCCTTTTATTTAAAAAAAAAAACCCACACACTTGACCCTCTATCAATTGCATATTTATTCTCTAACTGCTAGTTTTTCTTTAAAAACTAACACTAGCTTTCTTTTTTCTATTCTATTTAGTTTCTTTAAAAAAAAAGAAAACACTAGGTTTCTTTTTTTTCTATATTCTATCTACTAAAAAAACCTTGCTATGTGTACTGCGTTCGGCTAACCGAGACTAACGCTAGCTTTTTTTCTATCTACTTTTTTTGTTAAAAAAACACTAGATTTCTTATTTCTATATTCTATCTACTGTACTTTTTTCTTTAAAAAAAAACAAAACTTGCTATGTGTACTGCGTTAGGCTAACCGAGACTGGTCATAGCACTTGCATGTTGTTGCTCTTTTGTTAGTTTTGATTGCTTCTATCGTCCTCATTTGTAAATCGCTTTGGATAAAAGCGTCTGCTAAATGACTAAATGTTAGTGTAAATGTAAAAAGACATACACATATAGTCACTAATGAAGATGACTTTAATGCAAATTCATAAAACAGTCTTTGTGATGGTTAGTCCATTATTTAAGTACATATTAGTAATATATATTATGTGAACACTGAATATTTGTATTTCATTTCAATTAGAACTGTTATAAAATTTGTAGTAATAAAATCCATCCTCTAGGTTTTGAACTACAAATCACATATTAGAATTCTATTACACATGTAAAACTGTCACTAATTTAAAAAGCAGCCAATGAGAGTAAAGATGTAAATAGCTGTTTCGGATGCAGACTCTTTTCTTACAGTACTGTCATTAAAACATTTTTCTCCATATTTCTAGATTATCATTGTCTGCAATTCACAAGAAGACACAAAATGTATAAGTAAACCATTCAGGTTTCATCCAAATGTAAGCATCATGTGTAATCTCTACTCTGCCTTTTGCTTGTTTGGGTCCACAGGCTGGGCGGCAGCAGCAGCGTCTTTCTGGGTGGTGCTGGGATCTGTGGGAGTGGGTGCAGCTGTGGGTGCAGGAGCGGGCGCTGGAGGGGGGATTGGGTCTGGATCATCAATCAAAGCCTGTCTTCTTTCCTTTTCCTTGATCAGCTGAATCAAGCAGTAGGTAACGAACATCACAGTGATGGTGGTGAAGGGGAAACCTGAGAAACAATATATGGTTGATTTAAGGATAATATATATTTGAAATAACAGGAAAAGAACATCAAATATATATATTTTGTTTTTTAAAATGCATTTAAATTACTCAAATTTCACCAGTAATTCACCTTTCAGTAACAATCTCTTGGCAACCAGTTTGGCAAATTCAAGACTGTTCAAGGCCAGGACGTTGTAAATGACAATTGTCCAGAAGTTGAAGGTATTAAGCACAGCCCTGATTCTGCGTGACATAGATTCTGATATCGCCATCTGTGGGTGGAAACAAAGATTTCTAGATGAGATTATTGCTTATATTACCAGCAATTTCACATTTAACCACTAGAGAGAGCTCTAGAGTACATTTTTAGCTGCAGTAACTTAACATAAAACACCAGAGAGAGCACTGGAGCATCCATGTTACAGTCCATGACTTGAAAATCCAGCAAATTAGTACTGGTCATCTTTAACTTACCTCAATAGAAATAAAAGGTTCCATGGTGAAGAACTTGGCGGTCCACAATTCAAAATTAAGGCCAAAGCAGTTTAAGAAAGCCCAGATGAAAACCACCCAGCCTGGTCCTAGCCAGAGCGCAGCAATGCCAAACGTGCACAGAGAAGCTATCAGCTCATCCAAAACATTGTCATGCTTCCCGCCGAGATAGTTATAAACATACCTGTAAAGATGACAGCATTCTTTGTTAAAATACTGGTGCCTGAAACAGCATTGTGTTGGTTAAAATTCTAGTAAAAGTAACAATGTCAGTCGTACTTGCGGAGAAAGTCATTTATTCCTCGATTAAAGTGTCTGAAAAAAAAAAGTTTTTTTATTTTTAGAATTATCAGTACTGTTTAATTTTTACTGATTAAATCGAAATCAATTGTATTTCAATTTTTAGAATTAAAAAAGAAAAAAAAATAGCTCTCTCACGTCTCAGAGAACACATAAAGCATTGTAATGCATTTCGGTGGTTTGGGAGGGTCCATATGATCCAGTCTTGATATTGTGTTTATCACTCCAAACATTACTGCTGCTTTCACCCAATCATACACCAGATTTAAATAAGCCAATCCAACTGCATGGTTGAAGAAGAGAAACACTATTGTAGTCTTTTGACTTTATTTAACTAAAAAGTAAGCGAAAACAAGTACACACATACTTACCAAGCGCCCAGTCTGAGATGTGTTTAAGGAGCTTCATGTCACTAGGTATGGTCAGAATGTACATGAAGTGTAGGAGGACTGCCACTATCATAATAACCCCCAGGTGTAGCAGGGCCTGAAGGGAAATGTTCCACATCTCTCCATCCTTCCTCGTCAGGTTGGGGTTGTTGGCCTGCTGGGGTCAAAGGTCAATGCTATAAAATCAGAGTCGAATTATTTGGAAAATACTCAAACCAGTTCTTTAGTTAAGAAACCTGAATGTAGAACTTGTCAAAGGTCATGATGGGTCCAAAGTAAAAGAAGGGAAGGTAGAAGTTGTACTTGAGAAGCTCCAGGATGCTGAAGTTTCCATCTTTCTTCTCACAGTTCTCCAGAGCGAAACTCATACAGCGCATGATGGTGAACCCACAGCCGCCGTAGAACAGAAGAGGACGGAGCTCAAAATTGCCAGTCACAAACCCTGCCTGAAAGATAAGCCATATCAAATTAACATAATCATAGATGCTAAAAAAATAAAAAATAAAATAATGATCACTAATAATGATTAATTATGATTATTATTATGATCATCATTTCATTTCTAATAATCATCATCATTTATTCATTTTATAATTTTTTAATAAATAAATAGAATTTAATAATAAAATAAATTATTAATATTATTATTATGAAAATGAGAATGCTTTTTAAAAAAAATTTAATTGTTTTATTTTAACAATTATCATAATCATCATCATCTTTTATTTTATTTTACAGTAATAATAATACTAATTAAAAGCATGAGATTTATGTATGAGATATAGATTTATATACATATATATATATAATTTTATTTTTCTGTAGCACATTTTTTATTTCCAGAGTGTCTGTGACATACCTGCCAGGAAATGAAGGGCTCCATTTTAAAAGTCGCCAGTGTAGTGAGTCCAGCGACAAAGCAGAGCCACCTGAGCTTCACCAGAGAGATGCTATAGAGCAGCACACAGTGAGAGAGGATGAGCGTGACGTAGGCCCAGCCCATACTGGTGAAAACCGCCAGCATACCGTACACCATGAACACCAGAGATCTGTACTGTGGGATGAGAGAAAATAAGAGAATGAGCATCTCGGATAGGCCATATAGAGTCCTATCTTTATTCATTAAGTCACATATAACAGATTTATTTGGACTTTCAAGATGCACCTGTGGAGCCAGCAAGGAGCAGATCTTGCCAAAGATCACATGACCTGAGAGTGCAAAGATGATATGCTCTCGAAACGTAGAAAACCACATCATCCACTCAACATCAGCCGTATCCTGTAGTGTGATAAATCAAAGTCAATGTACTAAATTTTATATATAAACAGTGTGAAATTATACAAACAAATTCTCACCATTTTTCTCCCAGAGTAATACCATCCTGGCTGAACACTGGGCTTGAAGGTTTTTCTGTTGGAATTAGCTGGATACAGATAATCATTGGACAATTAATGCTCTATTCATTACTAAATATGATCAAATATTCATTTAAAGCAGGGTTTCCCAAACTGGGGTTCAAGAGGAAGTGAATTGATGAAAGCTACTAATTAAATCATAAAAATGTAAAATAAATGAATAAATGTAAAACAAACCAACACAAAATAAAGCATTTGCTAAAAAATATGAAATATTTGATTTGTTTACCTACATGTCACGCAACTAATAATCGACAACAGAGACCCGGGAACATCCAATGTGTTGGTAAATTATATAAATATTAACTTAAAATCTCAGGGGATCCTTCAAGTAAATATTTTAGTTAATTAATAGAAAAAAATATACAAAAACTGCATATTCACTTGTGTTATTACTGTATATTCAGTGCAAATTTGTAGCTTTTGTCACAAACCCATAATAATACCTCTTTCTCTGTCACTCTGTTTCAGTCTCTCATTCTTTGGTATATTAATACTGACATATGATCCCTGCTGCGTACTTTGCATAGCTTTCTGAGGTTAGCAGATCGCTGCACTGTCTTTTTCCTCATACAATATACAGTAGTACTATTTCTGTGCTCTAATGTTAACGTTTATGAGTGAGAAAAAGAGCTCAAGTGGATATAAAACGGTAAAAGCCTCACAGAAACCATTCCAGAACCTTCATCATTTAGGGTCACATCAGAACAGTGTGTATGTATTCATTTATACTTACAGCTGGATACATCAAATATCCATCTGGCAGCCCAGAGCATTGCCATACACAGCACTACATTATAAAAGTAGAGCTCGTACCTCGGAAGAGCTGCTTTGACCCCCATTGTGTGCAGGACAACCTAAGAGAGTTTGAATCCGGTGTCAAATATGGTCATTAAAATATTTTCCAATCAAGATAGCCAATGAGCGATTAGGATCCTGCTAAAAATACAACTTGGTAATTGATAAACTACTATGGGATGAAAGCAATATTGTAGAGTTTTTGTAGCTCAACTTGTAGAACATTGCACTAGCAACATCAAGGTCATAGGTTCGCTTCCCAGGGAGCAAATTAACTGAGAAAATGTGTGCTGTGAATGTACTGTAAGTTAAACTGCATAAATATAAATGGCATCAGTCATTTCAATAGGATAGGAATTATATATTTAACACTTTCTTGCAAAAAAATCAATAGATAAACTGAAAACAATTTGAGCTTTGTGGGCAGGGCAGAAGTTTCCAATGATTTGAATTGTGTGAGCAGGACGCATCTTCGCTATGTGAGCTCTTGCTATATTTAGCTGGGCTATTTTCTGCTCTCATTGTATTGACTGATGCATCACACTAAAATATCATTTTTACATTAAAGGGAAATCTTTTATCGTTTTTAACCAGCAGATGATTCTTTTGTCTGTTGCTGTTCTCATGCAATCAAATACCAGCCTGGTCTTCTTTATCGTGACAGGAACCATGCAGGCAAGTTAGCAGCTTATTAGTTCAACTATTTTGTCCAATATTTGATTTAAATGTTAGCGGGTCATGCTGCCAAGCAGATTTTAGAAACACCTGTTGTACTAACCTTGAGCACAGCAATGCCACCGTAACCCAAATACTGAAAAATCCACTTGAACTTAAAATAATCGCAATACTGTAAAGAAAAGATCAGCTAAATAATAGTCTAATGCATCCTCTCTGTTTCTACAAAGTGTCAGTTGGGTGCACAAACTGCCTGTTGGGCAGTTGCGGACAGTTAAAGGTGAATGGGAGATGTATTTATATTCATCTGAAGCAGCCCATAGGGGGCGGATCCATTGTGCCATGTTGTATCAATAGAAACAGGCTTGAAACTCCATTGCTTGCATACTCAATGTCCTAAATAAGAAATAGAAGGAGGGTTAGAACAAAAAGTGTAAACGTGCAAATATGCATCAATAAAACGATGAGAGACAGCTATTTTCTATCCAAATACACAAAAAATCATCTCTTTGTTCAAACCCTTAGAGAGGTCAGGGGTCTTTGAGAGCAGGCATGTTATATAATACTGGTCCAGTCTGTGAGATAAGCCATGAGAGAGAATAATAAGCTATATAAAGGACTGGAACCATTTATAAGTGCTTCTCCTTTATAAATTACAAGTATTTTAGGCCATTAGCTCTTTAGCAGCCTTTAAGAAAAGCCAGGAGCCCTGGCATGCATTCACACTCTTCCACACCTGTTTCTGTCAGGGTCAAGGCTGTTTTTGGATGATCATAGCCTATTGACAATTTCGACTGGGGTACCATTTCTATCTTCAAACCCCTTATAAACACCCTTCAAAAATAAAACAATTCATATTAGCAAAATAGAAGCCACATAGAAATAAAATAAAAGCCACAAGTACCTGAAATACCAGATTCAGTCATGAGGACTCGATTTAGCAAGTCCTGACAGATCGGAAGTTTAGTTTGTAAGCAGGACAATGTCACATGTTAACATATTCTTGCTTAAATATTAATAGCATGTCTGAATATGGATCAGTAAGCCCCTCTAGGTCAATTTCACCAAGCTTTGAACTGAGAACCATTAAAAATGGTTAAACCAGTGGTTCTCAAACAGAAGGCCAGGGCCCACTAGCGGGCCTCAAGATGACAAAAAGTACACTGTAAAAAGGATTTGTTGTAAATAAAACAAATATTGGAGTGCATTTTACAAGGAAATACTATTTGTCTTTCTACTTCAAAATTTCATTTAATTCAGTGTGCTTCTTGCCATTTGTAATAAATTGTGAATTACTAATAATTTCTGAGTGAAAATAGTTTCTACCCCAAATAGTTTTTTCAGTGTATTGAAAAAAATTGAAATATAAAAAAGTCAAACTCCAACATAAATTGCTAAAAAAAAAAAAAATACAAAAACACAATACAAAAATCAAAAACAAAATCTATTTATAATATTAAAATAATAATAAGAAATAAATTAAAATTAATCAATAACTGTTGTTTTTAAATGAAGATAACATACAGTTCTTGAAACTTAATTCACAAAAATAATTAGTTATTTAATAAATCAATACTCCCAGCTTCTGTTAATAAAAACATTTAAAACAAGCCTATAATAGCCTGTATTGGGGAGGCTTTGAATATTGTGTTGGACAATTTGAGTCAAAAAAAGTTGACGTCATGGAAAATCAACTGGCAGGTGTTACACCCCCATGTGGCCAACATACTCAGTGCATCCTTGACTGAACTCTTACTTAATCAAAAAATTGACTCAACACACTGTTATAGGTCCAGAAAGTGCTGGCTTGATTTATTTGACCATACAAGTGATTTATATCTTCATTTATCAACCCATGGACAGGAATGGTGCAATCCTTTTACTAGTACAGTAACCTAATTAGTCACCTTTAGGTCCTTACAGAGCTTCCTTGAGTTTTAAAGGAGTACTTAATTACAGTGGTTCCAGCTGTGTGGATCATCTGGCGCACATTGATTGGTTGTATATTATAATTGCCATAAATTTGATCCTATGAATGCAAATGTAAAAATGTCCGTGACTGCCTCAGGTGAGGAAGGCAGATGAGATAGACGAATAGATAGTCTATTCTTCCACAGTTTCCTTTTTGCTGGTCTCCTGGCCTTCAAAGATCGGGTACTTGCTTTCCACCTCTGCCCATGTGATTGCACCATTGGCCAGGTCACGAACGATTTCGGGCAATTCACTAACCTGTTAATAAACACATATCTCAGCAAAATATTCAACACACTGCCTCACTGAATGAAATGAAGTCACATAACTGCATTACCTCAGCCCTGATCTGCCTCATGGAGTCACGGTCTCTCAGAGTGGCCGTGTGGGGCGTCTTATTAACCGTGTCAAAATCGATGGTGATACCGAATGCCACACCAATCTCA
>JAFVLL020036371.1:0-18717 GCA_021397915.2 Tor tambroides | reverse complement strand
TACTGTAGTAGTACTTTGTACTTGTCCTTTTACTCAAGTAATTTTGAAAATGAATAGGCCTACTTATAATTTTAATGGAGTAATATTTTATTGGGGTATCTGTACTTTTACTCAAGCACTTGATTTGTGGGCCACAACCTGATTATTATACTGACTATTTGCGTATAACTGTTCAATAGTAGTTATTTCATAGTTATTTTTCTTGAACCTTAACTAGTAGATAATTAATAGCAGTTCTTCAGGAGGTATGACAGAATACATTAATTATTGATTAGCTAACTGTTACTTAACACAATCATAAAATTGTATTACATACTGATTAGTTAACACATCTTCCTTAGTAGTTAACAGTAGTGAGTTAAGTGTTAATGAATAATTACCTGTTAATTCTTCAATAATTCCTTATTAGTTATGCAGTAAGAAACAGTATTCTAAAATGTTATCAAATTATTTTCTAATTTAACAGTCATTTACTCTTAATGGTTATTTTTCATAGTAATTTATTTTTCGTGTTTTAATTATTCCGCTTTTGCTGACAGACACCTTTGTCGGAGAATATAAATCGGCTACCTAAGCCAACAGCAGAGAAGCGGCTGAAGAAGCGCATGGTCCTAAAAAAAAGTGGTCTTTACATAATTAGCTTATTTTATGTTTTAAAACATCTCTCTCTATTTGTGCAAATGCAAAACGACGCGGAAGTATTAATAATATATTGTGTTTTCTCCCAATAGGCCGATGTCCTGTTTAGTTCAGTGACAGTCCCAAGCAAGACATACTGTGGTGGAGAATTTGAGGCCTGAGCTGGCGAGGTAGCGCTCCGAGATTGAGGCGCTGAAAAAGCAGCTAAGTCTCTGCAAGGCGGCACATGCCAGCGAAACTGAGGCACTGAGGAAGGAGCTGCATGCATGCAAACAGGCATGTGCAAGCGCAAATACAGCCCTTGCTGATTTAAACACCACTCACAAGCAACTTATCCAGACCCACGCGACCATTGTGATGCAGCTGAGAGAGGCGCAAACAACAGCTATGGAAGCCCAAAGAACACAGCTAGATTTTTCGCGCACTCCCGTAGCAGACTGCATGACTCTGACCGGGGTCACTCCTAACCTGAGTGTAGATGCAGACAGGAGGCAAACTACGCCCTCCGTGAGCTCTGTGGATCTGAATCCTACTCCACCTGGAAGTTGCCATCCTGATCTCCAATTGTCCCCTCCCACTCCAAAGCATCTTGACATACTGATGATGCAGAGTCGGGGACGGCTGGATTGGTATGGTTGCTTGCTGTTTCGCGCTGTTGTGCCAGAACAGCGCTATGCAGAATGGGCATCCACAACTAACTGGGATGGTTCAAGAGGCAAACTTGCATTGCCTATGAACCTAAGACAATTTGTAACAAACACTGTCTCCCAGAGGTTTCCTCACATGACCAGCGCTGACAGCAAGCGCATAAAGTACAGGTTCAACAAATTCCTACGTTCCCCAAGGAACTCTGTTGCCCACCGATGTCTGTACTTTTGAAGACACTTTTCACTTTAACTTTTGAAAACGCATCTATGTTAATATTTTAGTAGTATTTTTATCTGGCGGTTTTTATTTAAAAATTACAAAATAAATATTTTCCTCAAGACCTAGTCATGTTTTTGTTCTTTTAACGTAAAGGTGTTTGCTTATATTTTAGCCACTTTATTTTCAATAAATAAAATTATACTTGTTTTCTGAAATGGAAAACGAATGCAGCTCGTTGTCACACTATAAAAAATAATGAAAAAGTCAAGACAACATATGTTTTAAGTTACTTTAATTCATAGAAATAATTTAAGCAATTTAAACTTTTTTATACTAGATTCAGGTTGAGTTTTTAAAGTCAGTTTAATAGTATTGAAATTCAAGGAGTTTTTAAGTTGAAATGGGTGAAAATGTTTACAGTGCATGTTAAATAGCTACAGTAAATGAACTTGTATCTTGTATCATATCCGAAGAGTTACCTTGTTTGCATGTTACCATGAAATGAATATAATTCAATTTTTTTAAATGGAGCTTTTTGTTTCTTAAAGTAATTTTCAGATGCAACTCAAAAACGGGATAAACGTGAACCTTGTAAATAAAATATATATACAATTTAATAACATATAGCCTAGATTGATAGGCCTAATGGGGTGTTCATCAACGATTGCATGGGGTCTGTTATGGGGCGAATGAGACGTGAGACGTGCGGATCCATTTGCAAGCTTTATTCCAAGACGTGGTCAAAACACAGGCAGGGTCAAAACATCAGCAAACAGGTATAACACAGGCAAGACAAAGAGTAATCCTAGGGCAAGTGTGGGTCTTTGAGCGGCGAACAATATCCAGAGGGCTTGAGAAGAGGAGTAGTCCAATAACATGAGCAACAGTCCAAGCGAGGTACAAACAGAGTCCGAACGGGAAGGCAAAGGGTTAATCCAACAAACACAGGCGAGAATACAAGACTAGACTAGAAACTATGAACACAAGACTAGACTAGAAACTATGACTGGAAATGGCTCCGTAAAGTGCTATCACTAGGAGAGCAATAAACGCAGACAATACTCGGCGATCTGACTGAGGAAGTCCATGGCTTAAAGGGGACCTATTATGCAAAAATCACTTTTATAAGGTGTTTGAACACAGTTGTGTGGCCGCAGTGTGTGAAAACAACCAGCCTATAATGGTAAAAATCCACCCACTCATTTTTTTATAAAATCAATAAATCATAAACCGTCTCTCAGAATGAGCTGTTTCAGATTCTCCCTCTGTTCACGTCACCGAGGGGATAAAGTCCCCCCCATTTGTGACGCTCTCTGCCCTATTAGCATAAACACAGCCCTGAGTGAGAAGCTGAGGTCCGCCATTACTGGAGATATATACAATGTCAGCACCAAAGAGGCTTTACAAGTGTTGTTTTGAGATGCACTAATGAACATAGGAGTCGCCATAATCTCCCCTCATCTGAGCCCAGGACACTACGGTTAAATTTCATTTTCAAAGGAAATATCCCGGAAGAAAAATCGGTAACGTGCCCTAAATGTTTAGGAATCAATACCAAGCTTGTGCGCGAACGTCAGCTCCAGACAAAGTAAGTATCACATGTTTGTTTTCCAAATTGCATTTCTGAAAGAGCTTCTTTGCACTCTGTAAGGTTAATTGCTAAAGCTATCATTGTCTCTGTCTGTTCTCACTTGCTGCCCATGAATGATCGTGAATAGGAATGTGGTAGTTAAAAGTTGCATATGAAAGCAATGTGAGTCGATCGCTTGAAGTTGTCGAGCTCATAATCAGAAGTTGGACTTATAAAGTTTGTGATAGCATGAGACCAGCTATGTTGTTATTTTTATCCCATCTGTGTAATTCATAAACACAAATTTATTATGCACAGTATAATCAGATGACTGACTTTTAATCCGAGTACGTTTTCTGTGAAGATAACAGGCTTGTACTAATAGGGGAATGTTTATTTGCAAAGGCTAGCACTGCTAATGCAGAGCTGGAGCTCTTGAAACTCCGCCCTCTTCTCCGGGAGCAACAGCTCATTTGCATTAAAGCAACATACTCCAATTCAGAGTGTTTTGGCTCATACCCTAAAAGTGGCTATTTTAACAAGCTATAAAAATTGATCTGTGTGGTATATTGAGCTAAAACTTCACATATACGCTTTGGGGACATCAGAGACTTATTTTACATCTTGTAAAAAGGGGCATAATAGGTCCCCTTTAAGTAAGGCGTGTGATGGGAATCAGCTGTGTAATCAGTGCAATCAGCTGTGTGTGTGTCATCAGCGCAATGGATGATGGGAACTGTAGTCCGGGGTGAAGTGAAACAGTTAGTGTAGTGCAAGAGTTCATGTGGTGAGCGAGTGACCTCTGGTGGTGAGTGAACGGAAGTTCATAGACCGGATTCGTGACAGGGTCAGAGCTTACCGTGTTGACAGCTCTGTAAAATAAGCTACTGGAAGCTCTGTAGGTTAGCTGTATATAGCTAAAAATATGAAAAGCAGCCTACAAACACACAATAACATTTTAAGTCATTTCCATTTCTGGAAAAAAAAAAATGTAGGCCAAGTAATTGATGTCATAAATACATATGTCACGAGTCTGGTCCATGCACTTCCGGTTAATCACCACCAGAGGTCACCCACTCACAGTATGGACTCTTGCACTTCACTACAATCCCCATCATTCATTGCACTGACAATACACACAGCTGTTTTCACTGATTACACAGCTGATCACACTAATCACTCAGGCTTTATAAACCATGGACTTCCTCAGTCATATCGCCGAGTATTGTTTAGCGTTTATCCTAGCGATAGCTACTCTACGGAGCCCTCTCAGTCTTGCCTTGTTAGTTTTCTCGTGTTTGTTACCTGCCCGTGTTTCCTGGATTAACCCTTCGCCTTGCCGTTCGGACTTTGTTTGCACCTCGTTTGGATTATTGCTGTGTACCTGGATTATCTCTCTTTGCCTTGCCCCTGTTGGATATTGTTTGCCGATCGTCGACCCACGCTTGCCTTAGGACTACTCTGTGTCTTGCCCTTACCATACCTGTTTGCCGTTGTTTGACCCTGCCTGTTAATTGACTGTTTCTTAATAAAGCTCAGCAAATTGATCCGCTTGCCTCTTGTCTCGTCGGCTCCGTAACAGAATACTAGGCCTCACAAGGATCCAGCGGCTTTTCAAGTGGACACTGGCCAGGTATGGACACAGCAAAACTGTTGTTAGCTCTCAAGCAGGACGCTCGATCACTTGAGAGCTATATTCAGGAGTATTTAGAGATCGCTTATTATTCTGATCTGCCAGACTGTGTGCTCATAGATTTTTTTTGTGAGGGCATTAACCAGCCGTTCAAATCGCAATTAACCCTTGAAGGTCCCCGTTCGTCTCTAAGTGATTTTATGGATTATGCTTTATTAACTGTTGGTTCAGCGTTCACTGTGGGTGTCGCGGAGGAACGCGACACCGCCCCCAATTGTGTGATCGCAGCCGCGCTAGAGCACGCTCACAAAATGGCGGCGACAGCAGAGCCCGTTCACAAAATGGCGGCCACAACAACACCCCGTCATGTTATTGCTGTCAGTGCTGCCAGTCATGAACCAAGTCAAGTCACAGCTGATGTTAAAGAGCCAAGTCAAGTCACAGCTGATCGTGAGTTCAGTCAAGTCACCGTTGATTGTCACGAGTCAAGTTATATCTCAGCTGATGGTCACAAGTCAAGTCACGTCTCTGCTGATCTGCCAGAGTCTCGCCACGTCTCCGCTGATCTGCCAGAGTCTCGCCACGTCTCAGCGGATCTTCCACAGTCTCTTCACGTCACAGCTAACCATCCAGAACCACGTCACGTCACAGCTGAGCAGCCAGAGTCCTGTCATGTGCTGTCTGTCACACCCAGATATTCAAAGTCAGTCCTTCGATTTCTCAGTCTGGTATCCAGTGTGAGGGATGCACCGCTGGTGTCTGCACGCGCAGCTGGTATCCCCAAACCCACTCACTTTAGCCCTCCTGTCCCTGAACTGATTCCCCTGTCTGTAGTGTTTCCCACAATTGGGATCGCTTTATGGTGTATTTGGGCTGCATACACCATCACTGAAACTGTAGAGACGGCGGCGGCCACTGAGATGTCTCCAGAGATGGCAGCTGATGCTGCAGAACCTCCCGAAGCGACGGCGCTCGCTTCAACTCCTTGTATGGTGGTGGCACCCAGCTATACATTTTCAGCCTGTCATGTCACGGTCGAAGGAACCGTTGCTGAGCATTCCTTGTATCCTGTTGGTACTCCTGTAGAACCTCCAGAGGTGGCGGCATCCGCTGCAGAACCTCTGGAGGTGTCAGTGGTACCCACTTATGAACTCTCGCCCTGTCCTGTCACGGCTAAGGAGGCCGTCTGTAAACTCTCGCCCTGTCCTGTCACGGCTAAAGAGGCCATCTGTGAACTCTTGCTCTGCTTCGAACTGGCTACGGAAGCCAATATTGAACCTCCCTTAGCTCAAGTCACGGCCTATGAACTATTGTCCTGTCCTGACCCAGCCGAAGAGGCTGGCTTTGATCTAGCAGTCCCATCAGTCACAACTGAGGAGCTTATTGATGAACTGTTTGTGTTCCCTGTCTGGGCTCTTGGGGCCAAAAATGCTCTGTCTGTTTCGTGTGTCTCAGTGTTTCCTAGGTCCCAGTCCCGGCCTTGGTTTACAGTTCCTTCTGCTCCAGTCTGGTGGTCTTCTGTTCCGCCGTGGTGGCCTTCTGCTCAGGTCTGGTGGTCTTCAGCTCCGCCGTGGAGGTCAGCTGTCTTGCTCTGGTGGCCTTCTGTCCTGCTCTGGTGGTCTTCTGCTCTGCCGTGGAGGTCTTCTGCATCATCTGCTCAGGTCTGGTGGTCTCCTGCTCCGTCTGCTCCGCCATGGAGGCTATCTGCTTCGCCCTGGTGGGCCCCTGCTCCATCTGCTCTGCCAGGGAGGTCTTCTGCCCCGTCTGCTCCTCCGTGGTGGTCATCTGCTCTGCCCTGGTGGGCTCTAGTCCCGCCTGCTCTGCCTTGGTGCCCTACTCTGCCGGCTTTGCCTCAGTTCTGGGTCTCTTCACTTCCTCACGGACCTGGCCCTCCGTCCCTCCCCCTGTTCCGCCTCCGCTCCACCGCCCTCCTGGATTATATAGGAGCGTCTGGAAGCCGCTCCTTGGGGGGGGGGGCTATGTCACGAGTCTGGTCCATGCACTTCCAGTTAATCACCACCAGAGGTCACCCACTCACAGTATGGACTCTTGCACTTCACTACAATCCCCATCAGTCATTGCACTGACAATACACACAACTGTTTTCACTGATTACACAGCTGATCACACTAATCACTCAGGCTTTATAAACCATGGACTTCCTCAGTCATATCGCCGAGTATTGTTTAGCGTTTATCCTAGCGATAGCTACTCTGCCGAGCCCTCTCAGTCTTGCCTTGTTAGTTTTCTCGTGTTTGTTACCTGCCCGTGTTTCCTTGATTAACCCTTCGCCTTGCCGTTCGGACTTTGTTTGCACCTCATTTGGATTATTGCTGTGTACCTGTATTATCTCTCTTTGCCTTGCCCCTGTTGGATATTTTTCGCCGATCGTCGACCCACGCTTGCCTTAGGACTACTCTGTGTCTTGCCCTTACCATACCTGTTTGCCGTTGTTTGACCCTGCCTGTTAATTGACTATGTTTCTTAATAAAGCTCAGCAAATGGATCCACTTGCCTCTTGTCTCATCGGCTCCGTAACAACAGGAGACTAATTAATGTTTTAATTATTCATTTTACATAAAAAAACAAACAAAAAAAATCACAAATATTTGCAATCAATACTGTGAAAAAAGCAACGTTGAAGCCAGAAGTGCCGAGTGTAAACCAGATTTGGCCCAGACTCTGTTGCTAACCGATTCTCTTGTTTAACTCTTGATTTTAACTGATTAATCACCTATTTTCGTTTACTGCATGTTTTTAAAAACACTCTAAAAATAAATGTTAAGTTTTTGAGAGGAAAACAAAAAGATAAGTCATGTATGAGTAACATTTTATTACATTCAGAAATAATAACGGCAGGCCTAATAATGTTATAATGTACCAACCACCTTATAAACACTATAGATATTTTAGTTCCCCTCACTTTACAACAAATCCATTAGGCTAAATTAGCAGAACAGAACAAGACTTAAAAATATAGCTGTATAATTCTAATGGATAAGTATAATTGCAGTAGGCTAATAATATAGGTTTAGCTATAATCAAGCCAAATAATAGTAATAATAATTTAAAGCGAAACGTAAGGTAGGCTAAAGTTGGGCTTACCTCTCTCATTTGGGAAAAATCCAAATGTGCATATTCGCTATGTAGCCTATATGAAGCTAAACTATTATTTATTAGGTAAAATAGGCTTTGTAGTTCACATGTGTTCCAGTATCGAAGGAAAAAATCATAAATGAGCAAAATATGCCACAGTGGACCGGTGCTCACGCTGAATGGCAGGTGAACGGCTGCGCAGTTTCCAATACAGTTGGCTACAAAGTGTGCGCGTGAGGCACCAGCGCAATTAAACAGCTGAAACATAAAGTTTTTGGTCATACAGTAAAGGCATAATACGAAACTGCAAAGAAAGTGTTAGCAGTTTGAAACTTCAAGAATAATAGCAGAATTCATAAGAAGTCTTTCTAAATGCTGTAGCGTTCTTATTTCGCTCTGCATATGGAATCTGGACGAATTTTTTTATTTATTTATTTTGTTGCTAAGAACAAACCGAAATGAAAACATTTAGCTTTTAATCCGTGTATTTAACAGCCTGGGAGATCTTCCCAGGGCAGTACCCTGTCTCACAGACTAAAATCAGGGCAGTTATTTTAGACAATTATTTTATTACAATTTTTTTTTAGACAATTATTTTATTACAATTATTTTAGAGCTCTTTGGGTTCAACCCACGTTATTTATTTTTTTTCATTCGTTTGGAGTAATAGTTATACCATGATATATTAAGTTACAGACTACAAATAAAAATGATTAATTTTACAAGTTTATCTTGTAAACAAGTGTCTTCTTAACTATTTAGAAGTGTGACATTCATGAGACTAGCGCCGCAGTTCATTCAGACTCGTCCAGAAGGACAGGTTGTGCAAAATTAAGATTATAAACAAAAAAATGCAATCCACTTTCTAGTGATGTGAATATATCTCTGTGTTACCGCGTTCTCATCTGTCAGTCTTTTCCAGACAGCCTACATGGATATGCTACTTTTTGTAGGATTTCTAGGCATTGTTCATGTCACATTTTTACCCTGTTAATCTTGATTTCGCACAACTTATTTTGTTCAAGTTTTTTATTTTATTTAATTTTTTTATTAATTCCTTTTTTTTCTGGGGTGTGAGTCAGAGTTGCCAGAGTTGCTGCAGCTTTGTAACAGAGAACCAATGGCCAACATCAGGATTTTTCATTCAAAAACTTTCATCAGCCTGTAGATTGAATTGAAAGCTCCTTAATACATATAAATGTATTATATATATGTATATATATATATATATATATATATGTGTGTGTGTGTGTGTGTGTGTGTATATATATATATATATATATATATATATATATATATCCTACTACTTGTTTCACTTCTGTTTCAGTTTTTTTACAACCATTTCTTACTATGTGTAAGTAAGTTGTGGTTTTTAGCATGTGTGTTTGGCAGTGTTATTTTTAAGGATTACTGATAAACTATTATCATTTTATTTTTATTTGTTATTTATTTTAATTTTAGTTAAATAATGTCTGAATTTATTATGTCTGTATACGTCTTTTATTAAGTTTTAGTTTTATTTGAGTTATTTTAATACTTCAACAAACTAAATGGAAATGAAATTATATATATATATATATATATATATATATATATTATAGAATTTATAAATGTGTATATATATATATATATATATATATATATATATATATATATATATGTATATATATATATATATATGTATGTATGTATGTATGTGTGTGGTTGTACATAGACATATATATAGTTGTTTTCTTTTTTGGTGTTTGGCTTAGTGTTATGTTAGAATCATTATACTCTTATACCTTTTGATCTTTAATATTTTGAATTGTTTTTAGCTTTATTTTTTTTTCATTTAAATGTTAAGTTTTGAAATTTTGTTGTATGCATTTGTCATTTTTATTTAATTTCTTTATTTTTAAAATGTGTATAGGTAGTATTTATAAAGTTTTAGCTTTTAGTTTTGGATCGTTTTTAGTTGTTTTAATACTACAATTGATTGCTTCTGTTGTCCTCAATTGTAAGTCGCTTTGGATAAAAGCGTCTGCTAAATGACTAAATAATAATAATAATAATAATATAATGTCTGTTTAATAACCATAACATGCAATAAGAGACTTTGTGTAAAGTCTTTGTGTATTTTTTATGCGTAGGCTGTAGCCTACGACTATCCTACGTTTTGAAATGAACTCTCACTGTAAATTTTCTAATGGTTTTTAAGGATGTTATAATGTTATTGTTGTTTTAATTTGTTGTGTGATCTCCATTTACAAACCAAATTTTTACCATTACTGTCAGTTTGCAACGCGTCCCTTTGCACCACCTGGCGGCGGTTTCGTGAATGACTTTAACACGCGAGAGACTTGCAGTTAACGCTGTGGCCCTGCGGTGGCGATACACGCAGCGGTAATAGGCATTTTGGTTGTCCACCTACTGTATATGATACCGTGGGTGTAGAATATGCGTGGGACGTGTTCCCCCACTTTTAATAAAATGTAAATTCATCCCCCACACTTTTTTGGGCAAGTACGTTCACGTAGAGATTTTCACTGACCAGTGTAAATATATCTAGATTCAAATTCTAAGAGAAAAGATAGTCTATGCATGACCTGGCATTTTATTCCTATAATACTTAATACAAAGTAAGCATATTTAGACACATGCAAATAACATTTTGTTGTAGATATAGTGATTTAATGTAAATGATAGATAACAAAATGCTTACTGCAAGTCTTCTCTTTATAATGCAATTTCCAGGTCTTACTGTAGTCATAATGTGTCATAATTGCAAAATGTGATTCTTCAATTTAAATGAAGTGGTAAACTTTGACAAAATGTGATTTAAATGTTATCATAGTGACTTTATATTTTATATGCATGAAAACATGGCTAAATTGTAACAAGAGCTATATAAGTGAGAAGAATGAGACAATTGGTGGTCTTCTACTGCCATCTAGTGGTTTTAAAGGCAATTCCAGATATTTTGTCATTTAAAATGTACTGTATTTCACCTTTTTAACTGTTTTAGAGGCAACTAACGTCTGTGTCCTAATTTTTTTTTGCATTTTGCATGCTTGTCTACAATCATATGACACATGTGCTCACCTTTCATGAAGTTTGGAGCTTTGATTTAGGATTTATAGGGTTTTGGATACACTATATCAAGGCAATATTTTAATATGACCCTGTTATAGCTGTACAAATGCAATTTGTCAACATTTTTTCAATAATTATTGACCTAAGGACTCTAAAGAATTGTACTGCAGTGATTTTATTGATTTTAAGTTTAAAATGTAGCACTAGTTTGCAATAGTAGGTTTTCAACAAACTTTTGAATAATTAATGAACGATTCGATTGACAGCATTAGTTCAAGAGGCAAAGTTGTTCAGAATGAGGAGCTCTATCATATGATATGAAGATCTAGTGTATGTGTGAATATATGCACATGTTCTAAAATTTGAGGTCATTTTCTATACAAATGTTGTGTTTTTGAGGCCTTTTTAACTGTTATAGCGCCACCTATGGTCTGATCTCCATGAAACTTTGCATGGCTGTTGAGAGGCATGTGAAACATGTTTTCACCAAGTTTCGTAAAGTTTCAAGTTTTTGTCTAGGTTTTATAGGCTTTGGGGTTTATGTGGCCACACGCCTTTAGTAAATGATCTCGTTATAGCTAACCAAAGAACAAAATTCAACATTTTTTTGATAATTATTGATCTAGAGAGTCCAGAGAACATTACTACAGTGGTTTCATCGAGATTGAACAAAAAAACAGGTACTAGTTTGCAAAAGTAGGTTTTTAACATATTTGAGAATACTTATTGAACAATTTGATTGACAGCAATGGTTCTTCAGACAAAGTTGTTTCAATATGAGGAGATCTATCAAATGATATGCGTATTTTGTGGATGTGTGAAACATCACGTGATTGCAGAGCCAAAAAATGTCATTAGCGCCAACTAGTGGCCTATTTCTTTCAAAATTCTTACAGACCTTTAGGGCCATGAGCCGAACATGCCCACCAAGTTTCGTTCCGATCGATCGCCGTTAACCTTGTCAAATAGGTGCTTAAAATTTTTTGGCCAATGGCGGCCATGATTTTTTAGATATGCAAATGTCCTCATAGGTATTTGAGCCACTTCGGACAAAGACAATGTATACCAAATTTCAAGTCGATTAGACAAATGGTTACCCAGTTATAGTTTTTTCAATCTTATAGCGCCACCAAGTGGCAGATCTGCAAAAAATTTTATTACCAATAATTTTTTTTTTAATTTTATTAAAAAAATTTAAACCAAAGTTTGTGGTCATACACATGTGTACCGAGTTTGGTGAAGATATCTCATTTTTTTCACGAGTTATAGCCTTTTTTTGTAAAATTGGCCTATAACTTTTGAACGTTTTGGGGCCCTATTTTGACAGTGAGTCGAAATTTAAACTATCTTTGGATAATTATTGATACTCACTGTCCAGAGAACATTTCTGCAGTAGTTTGGTTCCGATCGGGTGAAAAACCGAGGACTAGTTCGCAAAAGTAGGTTTTGAACGTAATTGAGAATATTTAAATAACACTTTGATTGATGGCAGTGATCCCAGAGACAAAGTTGTTCAGAATGAGGAGATCTATCATATGATATGAATAACTAGTGTGTTTGTGAATATATTAACTTTTTTTTTTACAGTTAAATTCATGTACAATTGAAATATTGTGTTTTTGAAGGCTTTTTTCACTGTTATAGCGCCACCTATTTTCCGATCTCCATGAAACTTTTCATGCTTGTTAACAGTCATGTGATACATGTTTTCACAAACTTTCGTAAAGTTTCAAGTTTTTGTTTAGGGTTTATAGGCTTTTGGGTATGTGTGGCCACGCCCACTTTTATAAATGAGCCAATTATAGCTAACCAAAGGACAAAATTCAACATTTTTTCGATAATTATTGATCTAGACAGTCCAGAGATTATCACTGCAGTGGTTTGATCGAGATTGAGCGAAAAACCAGGGACTAGTTCGCAAAAGTAGGTTTTAGACATATTTCTGAATAATTAATGAATGATTTGATTGACAGCAATGGTTCTTTAGGCAAAGTTGCTCACCAAGAGGAGATCTATCAAATGATATGCATATTGTGTGGATATGTAAAACACCACGTGATTACAGAGCCAAAAATCTCGTTGGCGCCAACTAGTGGCCGATTTCTTTAAAAATTCTTACAGACCTTTAGGGCCATGAGTCGAACATGCCCACCGACTTGCATTCCGATCGACCTCCATTAACCTCATCTAATAAGTGCTCAAAATTCATTGGCTGATGGCGGCCATGTTTTTTGAGATACGCCAATGTCCTCATAGACCCTTATGGCACATTGAACAAAGACACTGCATACCAATTTTCAAGTCGATCGGACTAATGCTTCCATAGTTATAGCTGTTTATATGTTTTTTCAATATTATAGCGCCCCCAAGTGGCAGAGCTACGCAATTTTTTTTTATTTGACCAAGGATTGAGCTCATACACATATGTACCGAGTTTGGTGAAGATATCTCATTCTGTTGATGAGTTATAGCCTGTGTCGTAAAATTGGCCCTCGACTTTCGAACGTTTTGGGGCTCCATTGCGAAACTAAGTCAAAATTTCAACTTTTTTTTGATAATTATTGATATTCACTGTCCAGAGTATATTTCTGCAGTGGTTTCATTCCGATCGGGCGAAAAACCTAGGACTAGTTCGCAAAAGTAGGTTTCGGATATCGCTCTAATTTGCGGAAAAACGGGGCCTCCTAGACCCCAAATTATAGTGACCGTTTTTTAAATCCGTCGACCCAAGGATTCCAAATATGTTAAAATTTTCAGTCTACGACAAGCGGTTTAGGAGTTATTAGCAGTTTCGCATTTTTGATCGCTGTAGCGCCCCCTATTGGCCGATTGGGCTGAGCTTTTGGATCTGACAATAAGGCCGGACTACTACCATCTGACCAAGTTTCAGCTCTCAAGGCCTTATGGTTTGGGCTGCACGATCAGTTTTAGCGTGGAATAATAATAATATTAATTTTAAAAAATCCTAACAAGTACAATAGGGTTTCAGCATTCAAAATGTGCTTTTACCTTGGACTGTGTAATATAATTTCAACTTTATTTTTAACAGCAATCAAGATGTTTTTTAATATTTCAAAACACATTCTCATGTTAGCAGACAAATTACACTTCCATGTGACCAACAATTCCTCAACAAATATTAAATATAATGAAATATTAACAAAATATTCATCTGACTGAGGTGACAGACCTGACAGAGTTGACAAATCTAACGGTGGTTACGAAAATCAGAATTTGTAGTCATTTTAACTAATACATTGAATCAATCAGTTACTGTATTAAAACAAAAACAACAAACAGTGAGTATGTTATTGTTTATAAAAGATTCACATTTATGTATTTTGATATATCTTTGGAACACAAATTATCTATTTTCTCATCTCAGAACAGTATATCTGCTGCATCTGCTATGGTAACTTTTAAAAACAGTTATATGAACAAACAAAACAATTAGTTGTTACCTCTATCCATTTACATTCACCGGGATCTTAATATTCACATTTAAACATCTTAACAATTATCAGAACACATATAATCACAATACAAACTAATTGTATTATGTATATATGTTTTATCAAGTTTTATGTGTTCCCTCAGCCTTATGTTCCCTGAATCTTACAGGTGCATCTCAATAAATTAGAATGTCATGAAAAAGTTAATTTTTTCTTGTAAGTTATTTCAAAAAGTGAAACTTTCATATATTTTAGTTTCATTACATGTAAAGTAAAACATTTCAAAAGTTTTTTTTGTTTTAATTTTGATGATTAGATCTTACAGCTCATGAAAGTCAAAAATCAGTATCTCAAAATATTAGAATATTTACATTTGAGTTTCAATTAATGACCATCCCTACAGTATAAATTCCGGGTATCTCTTGTTCTTTGAAACAACAATAATGGAAAAGACTGCTGACTTGGCAGTGATCCAGAAGACGAACATTGACACCCTCCACAAAGAGGGTAAGTCACAGAGGGTCATTACTGAAAGGTGTGGCTGTTTACAGAGTGCTGTATCAAAGCATATTAAATGCAAAGTTGACTGGAAGGAAGAATTTTGGTAGGAAAAGGTGCACACGCAACAGGGATGACTGCAAGCTTGAGAATACTGTCAAGCAAAGCTGATTCAAACACTTGGGAGAGCTTCACAAGGAGTGGACTGAAGCTGGAGTCAGTGCATCAAGAGTCACCACGCTCGCTACCAAGCCATTTCTGAACCGGAGACAACGTCAGAAGCGTCTTACGTGGACTGTGGAGAAAAAGAACTGGACTGTTTGTCAGTGGTCTAAAGTCCTCTTTTCAGATGAAAGTAAATTTTGCATTTCATTTGGAAATCAAAGTCCCAGAGTCTGGAGGAAGAGTGGAGAGGCACAGAATCCAAGCTGCTTGAAGTCTAGTGTGAAGTTTCCACAGTCAGTGATGATTTGGGCTGCCATGTCATCTGCTGGTGTTGGCCCACTGTGTTTTCTGAAGTCCACAGTCAACGCAGCCATCTGCCAGGAAATTTTAGAGCACTTCATGCTTTCTTTTGCTGACAATCTTTATGGAGATGCTGATTTCATTTTCCAGCAGGACTTGGCACCTGTCCACACTACCAAAGGTACCAAAAGCTGGTTCAATGACTATGGTGTTACTGTGCTTGATTGGCCAGTAAACTCGCCTGACCTGAACCCCATAGAGAATCTATGGGGTATTGTCAAGAGGAAGATGAGAGACACCAGACCCAACAATTCAGATGACCTGAAGGCCGCTATCAAAGCAAGCTGGGCTTCCATACCACCTCAGCAGTGCCACAAACTGATCACCTCCATGCCACGCCGACTTGAGACAGTAATTAAAGCAGAAGGAGCCCCTACCAAGTATTGAGTACATATACAGTAAATGAACATACTTTCCAGAAGGCCAACAATTCACTAAAAATGTTTTTTTTTATTTTTTTTATTGGTCTTATGAAGTATTCTAATTTGTGAATTGGTGGGTTTTTGTTAAATGTGAGACTAAATCATCACAATTAAAAGAACCAAAGACTTAAACTACTTCAGTATGTGTGCACTGAATATATTTAATACACGAGTTTCACAATTTGAGTTGAATTACTGAAATAAATGAACTTTTCCATGACATTCTAATTTATTGAGATGCACCTGTATGTTCCCTCAACCCTAACTCTGCTAGAAGTGATGGCTATCAATCCACAAAAGCAATATATGCTGTCAGCTCACATATTTAGTATTTATACATTATTAGAAATATTAAGCACTATTTTATAATTAATATAATTAAAAATGACTTGAAAACCACAAAAATATGATGACTTCACGTTGAATATCAACTCCGTCATTGGCCCGTCAGTGACAACTGACAGTGTTGACATTTCTTTCACAAAACAAATGGAGTTCATGTAGTAGCCATTTTGTTTTCTCCGTTGATGCAAGATGTTAATAGAACCTGCTTCAGGGGAATAAAATTATCTAAATATTTCAAATAATTTCCTCAGAAATTGGAAGAGGTGTTGACATATCATGGTTCTTACCCAGGAAATATTAAAATTAGGATTTAAAATATTCTAAAACTATAAAACTTACCAGAGCCTGTCTGACATTGATGTATTCTGCAGAGGTAGAATGTGGCAAGGGGGTCATTTAAAATGACAGCTGCCACTGATATACCCTGATTTTTTACATTTTAATGGATGTCTGATGGTGTTGACAAAAAGTGGGGACGCAACTTTGAAACCTTATGAAACACACACGTGTCATTGAAAAGCAACCTTGCGTTGATATGAGATACAGTATTAAGTGTTGCCTTTGATAAAACAAGCTCTTTTTCATCTTAAAAAAAAAAAAAAATCCATTTTATAGCATATGAATGATTGAATCCTTCTCTGTGGACACACTGTTTTAGATGTAGTGAGAAGACAATAAGTGTCATAGATTTGATATAATAATGATAAAATTAAATTGAAGGGGATAGTTGTGTTAAATACATTATATTATTAATCCCCCAGTACATTTCCAATTGAAAATATTTTCATTTTTAAACCCATTAGCAGTTAGAATTGCACTGTAAAAAAAATTGCTGTAGTTTCTACAGCAACATTTTACAGAATATTACTGTTTAAACATTTTACAAGATGAAGCTGTAATTCGCAATGCATTATGGGTCAAATAAGGTTTTACAGTTGTTAACAGTATATTTCCATGTCAACTGTAATTAATTTACAAGAAGCAGGTGTTGTCACTGTAGCTCCTGCTTTTTACACTACCTTACTGTAGTGTGGCATTATGGGAATACGTGCGCTTTGTTCAAATCTGAAATCCAGCTGAGTGGAGCAGTGTGAGAACGATTGAAGTTTAGAGGCTTTATTCATAATTCCTGATAAGTTCACTTAATTTAAATTAAGATTAATAAAGAAATATATCCTTTTATATTTAACTTAATGTATAAGCAATATCATGTCACAATAGCCTCCTATCACAACATTTAGACAAGCGGCCTTGGTAACTTATGTGCAGTAACCTGGAAATTGCTATCATAGCATAGTTAGGCTTAATGCTACATTTTTCTCATGCTGGCAGTTTAATTTTCTTATTGAGAGCATTTAAAGTAGTGTTTACCTAAATTTTAACGTAAAGCCCAATGAGATTGTCATAGTAACTAGGTCCGTGTACCTTCAGATAATTCGTTTTTTGATTTAATATTGAAATCTGAAAAATGAAAAAAAACGGCACATTTTTCGTTTTTCATTTGTTCAAACAAAACGAAAAATAAAGAATTTGGCTTAATTTTTTGTTTTTATATTCAGGGATAGAAAAGGATAAACTACTTGAATATTCGATCTCTACAAGTGGGCGGAGTGAAACACCCCTCTCCGCTGATAATAAGATAATAATAAGATAATCCAACATAATAAGAGTCCTCCACTACTATGGATTCTTAACGTGTTTATTTCTACTACATTTTATCTCTTTCTCTTCATCAAACAGCCAGATTAAGGAATGGCTTGACACAACCCGTACCGAGGCAGAGCCTAGACAGAGCTTTCTTTTGCGTAGGCTTAAATTCTGCAACCTACACGTGAAATATTAGTTTATCTCATAAATATTAATTTACTTCATACCTGCACTCACAACTACCTACTAGCCTACATCTTTGGCACGGCCGCTTGATTTATTATAGCTAACCACCTATTAAAATCTGTGTGGCAAATCTGCACTGCAGCGCGGGAGATTGTATTAGCGCAGACCACTATAAATTTATGTGAACATATGTAGTTTTAGACAATAAGTTGAGTTTATTTAATTAATATTGAGTATTGGCCAGCTAACTGATCCCAGCAGGCACACAACGTCATATGACGTTAATATTAGGTTAGATTTACGTCGCGACGTCAGGTGACCAAAATTCAATGTCAAGCCAACGTCTAATGACAACGTTAATTTGACGTCCAAGACCGACGTCAGCTGACGTTGATATTGTGTTGTTTTTAGGTTGTGTTGTAAAGTAACCAAAATCCAACGTCGAATCAACGTCTCAAGCCAACGTCACATTGACGTCAAATACTGATATTTAGTCGTCAGGTATGGCAACCAAAACCCAACGTCTCCTAGACGTCATAATGGTGACGTCCACACAACGTCAAATTCTAACATCATTTGACGTTGATCTTTAGTTAGTTTTAGGTTGTGGCATTAACTGACCAAAATCCAACGTCGAGCCAACGTCTCAAGCCAACGTCACATTGACGTCAAATACTGATATTTAGTCGTCAGGTATGGCAACCAAAACCCAACGTCTAGTAGACGTCATAATGGTAACGTCCACACAACGTCAAATTCTAA
>JAFVLL020036370.1:12500-26339 GCA_021397915.2 Tor tambroides | reverse complement strand
TGTGTGTGTGTGTGTGTGTGTGTGTGTGTGTGTGTGTGTGTGTGACGGAGCTGAAGCTATAGACAGTGACTCATAACGTGAAACACACTTCCAATAAACAGGAAGGAAGTCTGTGAGCAGCAACAGGAAATGAATCAGTGCTGGGAGCTTTGAGCCGTTTCCCGCTTCATGATCCTCCAGATCTGAAGCTCAGGATCTCGTCTCTTCCACAGACACGCATCACTGGATCAGCTGGTTAGCAGGCCTTTAGTTTAGTTAACTGTGGAGCAGAGGAAACGTCAGTAGCTTCATTAGTGAGATTACAGTATTATTGTGTTATTAGGTTAATTTAATGTGTCAAACATTTTCTTGTCCTTTTGTGCAGTCGTAGATGATGTGTGAAACAGGTTTTGTTTAATGTTTTGTATCGTATTTGATCCATCAGGTTCATAGTGAGAATATGGAGGAAAAAAAGAGAAACTCAAACTGAACAAAATTATGAATTTGTTGCAGATGCTGATGTTTATATGATGAAATTCTGCTGTTTGTAATGTAAATCAATGAGATCTTCCTAACAGTTCAGCAGATACTGACATAAAATGATCTGTCAGCCAATGGGGTTGCAAAGGGGTGGAAAATTTCTGAATCTCCAGAAATTTTGGAAACTTTCTGGGATTTTTTGGAAATTTTTAGAAACTTTCAGGAATTTTCTGAAACTTTTGGAAATTTTGCAGACATTTTCCACCCTTTAGCAACCCTAGTCATCACCTGTATCTCCAATAATATGTCTTAGTAAGATGAGATGTAAATGATCCAAACATATAATGCTGATTGAGAGATGAAGAAATAAAGGCTCCTCAGAAGATGTGAGATGAAGATCATTCCTCCGCTGAGGAACAGTGAAAGTAAAGCTTCTGGAAACAAACGCTCCTCAAAAGATCCTGATGATCAGATTTGAGACTAAAAAATGATTGATGGAGAATCTGCTTCAGTCCAGTAAGAGTTCATCTGGAGATATGACTGCAGTTATTCTGACGCTTACTTGAGAAAAATCAGTCAAGATTTGACACGAGAAGCAGCAGCTGAACGTTTGTACAATTACACTAAAAGAGCTTTCACTGGATAAAAAACTCTAAACTATCAATCAGACGACTGAAGACATGAGGAGACAGTGTGAATTTGTTTATGTTTAGGAATTATGTTTATGTTTTATTATAAAATGTTTTAAAATGACCAATTGCATGATTAATCTTCCTTTCGGTTTGGTTTGTTGGTTTATATTTAATGTTCAACTGCTAAACAGTTTAATTTTAAAGGAGGCAAAAGGAAGTTAATCAAGTAGTTTATTTGACAGACACTTCTGTCTTAAGTCTTGCTGTATTTACTGGGAAAGGTTGATTTAAATGCTAGTTTGGCTGAATAACTAGTCCAACGTGCAGAACTTAGTAAGCACAACTACAGCTGAAAACTCAAACATGCTCTGCAGTTCTGCTTTGTTTTACATTAATGAACCTCTTTATTTTCCCAGGTCAGACTTACAGCTGAATCCTGCTTGAAGTTGAAGGCAGGTTTCTTCTCTTTATCTCACTCAGCATCTCCTTCCTCTCCTTTAACCTCGATTTGATTCCGCAGAACTCTATTGTTTCCACCACAGTGATTTTCATCTTCATTAAACTGCATTCATGTAGCGGTTTGGGGTTAATTTGTTTATTGAGTGGAAATAAAACCGCCTCCTCAAAACAGCTCAGTGAAGTTTCGCTCTGTGCCACCAGCGAGAAGCTGTTCTCCAGAAAGACTCGACCTTCTGCTGCAGACCTCGAGGAGCAGGAGGAAAATCACCGCATGTGTGTTTGATTGGATTTTAATAGATGATGAAGGTTTGTTGTTGCTCTAACCTGGTGAAGGTGTTCGTTATGAAGCGCAGGTTCGGTGTAAACAGAGTCTGATCAGTGTTTGTGGGAGCGTCAGATGAGCAGATCTGAGTGAGAGTTCAGCACAGTGGTGTTCTTCAGTGCAGAAACACAGCAGCTGCACGCGAGTATGATCAGGACAGGTACAGCCGACAATATACACACACACTAAACACACACACCATAAAACACACAAACTCACTCAGACACACTCTTTCTCAGAGACTTCCCCTTAGTTCAGTCGACATTGCACACACACACACACACACACGTGCACTACAGTGTGTGAGTGTGTAATAGTGTGTATGTGTGATATAGCTTGTGTGTGTGTGTGTGTTGTGTGTGTAGGTTATATAGTGTGTGTGTGTGTGTGTTCTTGTGTGTGTGCAGGTTATATAGTGTGTGTGTGTGTGTGTGTGTGTGTGTGTGTGTGTGTGTGTGTGTGTGTTCATGTGTGTGTGTGTGTGTGTGTGTGTGTTCGTGTGTGTGTGTGCAGGTTATAGTGTGTGTGTGTGTGTGTGCAGGTTATATAGTGTTTGTGTGTGTGCAGGTTATATTGTGTGTGTGTGTGTGTGTGTGTGTGTGTGTGAGTGAGTGAGTGTGTGTGTGGAGGTTATATAGTGTGTGTGTGTGTGTGTGTGTGTGTGCAGGTTATAGAGTGTGTGTGTGTGTGTGTGTGTGTGAGAGTGAGTGAGTGAGTGTGTGTGTGGAGGTTATATAGTGTGTGTGTGTGTGTGTGTGTGTGGAGGTTATATAGTGTGTGTGTGTGTGTGCAGGTTATAGAGTGTGTGTGAGTGTGTGAGTGAGTGAGTGTGTGTGTGGAGGTTATATAGTGTGTGTGTGTGTGTGTGTGTGTGTTGATCTCCAGGGCTCTGACGGCAGCAGCGGCAGCAGTGAGCTCTCTGATTGGCTGACTGTGTTCAGCGAGTGGGAGACTGACTCATCATAGGTGGGCTGAACAAACGCTGACGCAGAGAGAGAGAGAGCGAGTCACATTCACAGTGAGCTGTGGCTCGTTTTATCTGACATTTAGATCCTCCTCTCCTAAAATACCGTGAGGATGTGGACAAACACTGATACATACGGAAAAGCCTGCTGCCTTCATATATGAGCCCAATGGGTGACTGAAAAACAAGATCAAAGTGTGTGTGTGTGTCTTCAGCTGAACATGTCAGTTCTGTCATCATTTGCTCTGTTCATGAAGTTCAAACCCATATGGAGTGAAGCACAAAATCAGATGTTCAGCAGAATGTTCACGCTGCTCTTTGATTTCCATACAGTGAAATCAGAATGACAAAAAAACACTCAATTTATCATAAACAGGCCAAAGGCATTCATCTGTGTTTTATTTGTCTGGTCAGTAATCAGTCCTCAGCAGGCCTTTCCTCTGCGCTGGTCAGAGACTCTGAGTGAGCAGTGTTTCCTCTGGTTCAGCGTGTCAGGAACTGACTCAGTCGCTGGTTCATGTCAGGTATGTGAGGAAATACGTGAGGTTAACCACAGCGAGAGCCATAACTGCCCTCAGGAAAGAGAAAGAGCTGGAAAAGTGTGCAGAATTCCTGTGTGAATGACTGGGATCTTTATCTGTGTTCAATGATGATTCCTTCACTGTCGTTTACTTCTGCATAGACGAAGCGGATGTGAAATAAATGTGAAACAGAGGTCAAACCGAGCAACTTTCTGCAGATTCACCAGGAAAAGTTCAGCAAACATGAACCTGAAAATCAACCAGGTGAAATCCCTGCAGATTTCTGTACAGAGGTAAATAACAGAGTCTTCAGTCACACTTAATGTCTGTCTTTGTGTTAGATCAATAATCAAAGAGTCATTTACTGTAAAGGCAAGAGCACAAACACACTTTACTAACAAAACGTTTGAAGACAGGTCGGAGTTTGATTGGTTTGAGTTCAGGTTGAGATTACTGCACTGATGCTATTGGATGAGAACAAAACAAATGAACTGATCTGAATAATGACTGTTGTATTCTGTAGAGCTGCTTTACGACTTTTTATGAAAAGTTTATTTTATAATTGATGAATTTCACAACATTAACACTGTTATTTTCCTGTTTATTACTGTGAAGCCGCTTTGAAACAGTCTGTATTGTATAAAGCACAGTTGAAGACAGTCAGCATTGTGTTTGTGGAGGATTTTAAACAGACTCTTGATCTAATGACTGATGTTCAGGCACTTTTTGAAGTACTTTCCTGCATAAATTGTCCGAGAGACGAGCTGCGAGGCGGAGGCAGATGTATTTGCATGGCACCCGATGATTGACGTGGTTTGTCTGCGTGATTCAGCGAGTGAAAGTTCTGGTCCAGAATAGTTCTCCTGGTGAATCCAGAGCAGCATACGGATGGACATCTGCAGGTGTGCGTCACGCTGTTGCCACGGCAACGCCTCCAGAAACTGTAGTGTGCTGTAAGGAGGCTCATCATTAGAGACGAGGAACTAGTTACTGACCAGCGTGAGCTCCGGTCAACCCTGATTAAACTGGATAAAAGGGGTATATCTGTCTGTGAACATCACGGTCATGTTATGAACATGTGCAGTATTATGAGACACTGAGCAGGTGAAAGCTGATGATGGACGAACAGACTGACCATCAGTTTGTTTTGTACTGAGCATGATTTGCATCTGCAACCAGAAAGCAAGAGTTGGTGGAAAAGTGCTGATTATTTCAGAAATAGTTTGGTGCCACTACATCGCTGAGAAAATTTGTTGTAGAAACCATTCTCACTCAGAAATTGCTAGTAAATTTCACAATTACAAAGAAGCATCAAGTATAGTATTTTCTTGTGAAACGTATTCCAGTAATCTCTGTTTCATTTGTAACTTAGAAAAATCGTGTTTTATAGTGTGCACTGAAAGAACCAAATCTGTAGAAAACAGAAAAACTTTCTGCCAGGACATTATTATCCATTCATTTATGAACCTTTCCTTTCACTATAAACACAAAACAATTCAAAAAACAGCTAAAACACTTGTGAATATCAGTATTTATGACACAGCTGTCTGGAATACTTGATTCTGATTGGTCAGTTCGAGGTCTGTTATTCTCAGATAACGACCGATAAAACTAATAACACCGGCTCGTCTGGGTACTACTAGTCATCTTGACCGTTAGTAATGATATCCTTAATGTCTCACTCCACTGACGCTGATCGATGTTTGTGTCTAATTATTTACTTTAGTGGCGAGCAGCCATGTAATAAGCAGGATAATGTACAGGAAACTCTTAGAAGTGGTGTCGTTCCAGACGGTCAGATTAGACCTGGTTAACACCTTACTCTGATGGTCCACATTATTCATTCTAATAAAAATAAGTAACTCTGCAACTCCATGTCAGCTAGCAGTCATTAGAGCATTAGTGACTGTCTGCTTCATATCTTTCCATGCTTTATTTTGATGGACAGTCTACTGACTATAAGTCACTTATAAGTACATGTCAAGTTATTCTACTAACCCTAACCTAACAATCTACTAATACTCTCATGAGAGTTAGTTGTTATGTACCCGGGTAACAAGTTTAGGTTATTAAAATGTTGTGGGGACAATGTTTTTAACTGATTCTAAAACGTTAAAATGTCTAGTTTTGTTGTGATTCTAACTTCATTTAAAATATTTCTCACACAGCATTCTACTAATTTTATGTTTAACCAAAATATACTGTTTTTTTAAATGTTTATTTGTAATATTCTAAGAATGTTAACACGTCCAGTTTTCTTCTCA
The DNA here is from genome assembly GCA_021397915.2 of Tor tambroides. NCBI lineage: Eukaryota > Metazoa > Chordata > Actinopteri > Cypriniformes > Cyprinidae > Tor > Tor tambroides. Next base: position 20,718 of record JAFVLL020036370.1, on the reverse strand, counting down.
TGATCAGCACATTATTTAAAGGTCATAAAAATGTTTCTGAGGACATTCTGAGTATGTCGCTCTAAAAACATTTTATCTCCATGTTCTGAGAACGTATGAGATGTTCCAGACACATTGCTTCAAGAACGTTTTGTCCTAACATTTCTATGACTTTATTTTAAGAAACGTTAGTGAGAACGTTCCCTGATAGCTGGGTGCTTGCAAATGAAGTCAGTTGACCTGTAGTTGTGAAGTTACTTCTAGGCCTGGTTTCACAGACAGGGCTTAGACTAAGCCAGGATTAGATCATAGTTCAATTAGGACATCTGAGTCATTTTTATAAACATGCCTTATTAAAACACATCCCTGGTGTGCATCTTGAGACAAAACAACGGCACTGATATATTTAAAGATCAGTCAGTGCAAGTTTCTTTCAGTTGAAACAGCTCAGATTTACATGTTAGTCTGGGACTAGGTTTAAGCCTTGTCTGTGAACCCAGGGGTTAGAATGTCTGAAGTGGACTATGGAAATAAAGACTCTGTTTTGTGGTCAGTGTGTCTGAGACTGACAGTAATCAGTCATGTGTCTCATATATGATGATATAAAGCGCAGCTAATGGAGAAGCGCCTCGGGCCTGTCGAACACCCTGACATTTACGCTGAAGCATTGCGTAATGAACCTGGTGCCACGTTTGTCCGCAGCTGCAATGGGTTTCTGCGGAGTAACTGTGCGTTTGGGCAGAAGATGTGATGAAGCTCAAGGTCACACGCACCTGCGCTGCTCCACATTAGCGCTCAGCCCTGCGGGCGTCATTATGTGCATTAACCTTTAGTTTTAAATTCGGGAACGTCGTGTTATTTTGTGTCCAGCCCTGCAGGAACGCATGAACACAGAGAGCAGCGCTGGAGAGAGACGCTTCAGTGCTTTCAGGAGGAGGTCTGAAGTCCAGATTTACAAAGAGCTAAAATATAAGTCATGTTTGTTTGTTTGACTTTATACAAGATTAAATAGTCCATGAACACATTTTCATCATACGGTGATACAGTCAAACCAAAAACTATTCAGACACCAGACATTATTGTTTTTGTTTTTTTTTACTAGTGAGTGCAGGACACTATATTTGATTTCTGTAAGTGAGGATAGCAAAATAAAGTAAACTGTGATATATTATACCCAAAAATCCTTCATACAGTGGACTAGCAGTAAAAATCTGGGACCAAAAATTTGATTTGACTCTTGTTTTGTTCCATACCTTTCTATCAAAGTTATCTGACATTATCAAGATGAATTTGTTCTGACACAGTTTAACTCTGAGTTCTTCTCATATTTTATTACCATTTTCTAAACTATAGTGAATAAACTGTGATAATGTGAGAAATGTTGAAGGTGTCTGAATAAATTTTGGTTTGACTAGATTTGGAAATGACTGGACAGTTTTCATTATTGTGTATGATGGTCAAGTCACATTTATTTCTAAAGCACTTTATACAATACAGACGATTTCAAAGCAGCTTCACAGTAATAAACAGAAAAATGACAGCGTTCATCGATTATAAAACAAGTGATAAGCAGCTCTACAGAAGAAACAGGGTCATTCAGATAGAGTTAGTTCACTGTTGATTCAGTTCAGTTCAATAACAGTGATGTTGCAAAACTGATCAATTATGAACAAATCTGATTCAGTTACAAAGCAGAAGACCATAGTGACGCTGTTCAATTCAGATCAAGTTTTGTTCTCATGCAAAACTTGCGTTATGTTAAGTTATGGACAGCCACACTGAAAAAAAAAAAATCTCTACAATTTAGTGTAAAAAGCTGGCAGCTGTGGATGCAAGAATACGGTAGCAACATTTTAGGTTTTATGGATTTAACTTAAATTTACATTTAAATACCATCATTTCATTAACTGATATAATGTTAATATAGCAACCTACTGAAGTACTGAAATCTGTTTTGTATCTTTGTAATTCACTGATAATGATGAGAAAGTCACATGATGAACCAAAGCCCATCACAAGCAGCTTTTAAATATTAACATGTCTAGAAGGAGCTCAGTGTCATTCACACAAACACTAATCACCATCATGCTGACACACACGAAACTCAAATAATGCAATAAACATTCATCTGACATCATTAGAGTAACACACAACCCTAATGTGCACAACTGATCAGAAAAAACAAGAAGAAACATAGTTATTGCAACGAAAAATCATCAAATGTGAAATTTAAAACCAGAAATTCTGGGAATGTCAATTTACAATTTTTCACTGTAAATTTTACGTACTTTTTTCACTTCCAAAAACTGTGTAGTACCGTAAAATTACATGTAATGTCCAATCCAGTTTTTCGATGTACAGTATATAGTAGGGGAACGTACCGTTAACCAATTAATAGGTTTTTACTGCAGCATTTTTACAGTCTTTTACCATTAAAATCACGGTCATTTTTTTACAGTGCCGAAACCTTGTGATTGATGATCAGCTGAATTTCTCAGACCACATTGCTAATACTGTCCGGTCCTGCAGATCTGTTTTATTCAACATCAAGAAGATCAGGCCCTTTCTTTCAGAACATGCTTCAGAGCTCCTTGTTCAGGCTCTGGTTCTGTCCAGGCTGGACTACTGCAATGCTCTCTTAGCAGGTCTTCCAGCCAATTCCATCAAACCTTTACAATTTATCCAGAACAGCGGCAAGATTAATTTTTAATGAGCCAAAAAGAACGCACGTCACACCTCTGTTCATCAATTTGCACTGGCTACCAATAGCTGATCGCATAAAATTCAAGGCATTAATGTTTGCCTACAGAACCACCTCTGGCTCTGCAGCTCTTTACCTAAACTCAGTACTTCAGACCTATGTGCCTCTAGAAGCTTGCGTTCGGCAAGTGAACGGCGCTTTATATATTACTTTCATTCTTTTTATTTATTATTATTTTAAAAAAAGCTTGCTCTGTGTACTGTGTTAGACTAACAGAGACTTGTCACAGCACTTATATATTGTTGCTCTTTTGTTGGTTTTGTTGTCCTCATCTGTAAGTCGCTTTGGATAAAAGTGTCTGCTAAATGACTAAATGTAAATCGGTAATTTTACTGAATATTAAGTGTCTTTTAAACGAGGCACAATGAACTCACACAATTTAATCCTCACCGCAGACGTTCATATAGTTTCTTCTCTTTTGTTCGTTGTGATTCTCCTCAGTTCGGTGAACATGATGATGAGAACTCAAACATCTCTCACTGTTTTCTTCATGTATAAACGTCAGTGGCCGGTTACATAAACTGCTTAGACTAGTTTTAACAGTTAGTCATCCAGTTTTTTTTTCTACAAGACTGGTCATAACTTTTTAAAGTCAGTTACATAAAAAGGTAGATTGTTCTGATTTGAATCCAAAAAGTAGGAAGATGTTTGTTTCACATGCTCTCTCACACTGTGAATATAAGCATGAACACAATATAGTAGATGTGCACCAGTCTATACACAGAGATCAACAGCATTATACTATGATGGAAAAAATCTGGAGTGACATGAATAAATGTGAGCCTGCAGCACAAAAGCAGTCTTAAGCAGCTCAGGTATATTTGTAGCAATAGCCAACAATGCATTGTATGGGTCAAAATTATTGATTTTTCTTTTATGCCAAAAATCATTAGGATATTAAGATCATGTTCCGTGAAGATATTTAGTACATTTCCTACTGTAAATATATCAAAACTTAATTTTTGATTAGTAATATGCATTGCTAAGAACTTCATTTGAACAACTTTAAAGGAGATTTTCTCAATATTTAGATTTTTTTGCACCCTCAGATTCCAGATTTTCAAATATTGTCCTATCCTAACAAACCATATATTAATGGAAAGCTTGTATAAATCTCAATTTCAGAAAACTGACCCTTATGACTGGTTTTGTGGTCCAGGGTCACAAATGAAGATTCATATTAGACTGTTAATTTAATGTCTAAATGTAATGGTTTTGCTGAAGCGACAGGACCGGGATGTGAATCGCTGAAGTGTAGCTGCTCGGACTGAAAGAGGTCAGCGAGTGTTTGATGAAGACAGACGGAGGGCAGATGTTCATCTCAAACGCTGACCCCACGTCAGATCCACAGGAGACGCCTTCATCTCTTTAATGGGTTCGGCCGCTGTGACCACTGACTCAAAGAAGAGCTCCACATCTCGACGGCATTAAGTCTGATCTCTTCTTCTCTTTAATGAACGCAGACTGACAGCTCCGCGCTCAGAACATCGCCTCACTTCATCTCCAGGTGTTTATCCTCAGATGATGGCATGACAGTGAAAGCAGTGCTGTTTATGAATTCACATCCACTGTCTTAGTAGTAGTATAGTTCACCTGAAAATTAACATTAGCTGAAAATGTGCTCCCCTCAGGCCATCTGAGATCAGGATGAGTTTGTTTCTTCATCAGGTTTGTAGAAATGTGTCTCAGCAATGGATGCTCTGCAGTGAATGGGTGCCGTCAGAATGAGAGTCCAAACAGCTGATAAAAACATCACAATAATCCACACCACTCCAGTCCATCAGTTAACATCTGGAGAAGACAAAAGCTGAAACAAATCCAGCATTAAGATGATATTAATCCATCATAACTCTTCCTCCAGTGAAAAAGTGTTCTGGTCTGAATCAGGAGAGAAATCTGCACAGATCAAGCAGCGTTTACAAGACAAAACAGCTCTAAACAAATATGAGGCTAGATTTTGATGCGAGAGACAACAGGAGATGCACTTTTTCACTGGAGGAAGAGTTATTATGGATTATGGACTCGTGTTTTAGTTAAAAACACGTTAATGCTGGATTTGTTTCAGCTTTTGTCTTCTCCAGATGTTAACTGATGGACTGGAGTGGTGTGGATTATTGTGATGTTTTTATCAGCTGTTTGGACTCTCATTCTGACGGCACCCATTCACTGCAGAGCATCCATTGCTGAGACACATTTCTACAAACCTGATGAAGATACACACTCATCCTAATCTTGAATGTACTGAGGGCAAGCACATTATCAGCTAATGTTGATTTTTGGCTGAACTGTTTCTTTAAGTGGGTACACAGCAGTCACAATAACATTCAGTCTGTTCTTTCTTTGTTTTTCACATCAAGTGTCTGAACTCTAAGCGTCCTGGCCGTTATCACCCAGCGATATGATCCAGCGTCTGTCTGTCTGTGAGTAATGGCAGCAGATATTGAAGCACAGACGTCATGATGGTGTAGTAACGGCAGTCTCAAGGGCAGGGTCTGTGTGGAAGCGCTGCATGACCGCGGGCCGCTGCGAGCCGCTAATGGGATCAGTTAAAGGTCCTGCATTATTAAACGTTTGTGTGACGGAGCCAAGACCCAAAACTGACCAGTCAGACCAGCCTTAATCATCTCTGCCTTTATCACAAGAAAATGATTTTGGCTCATCATCAGTTATAAATTTAATGAAATAACAAACAATGTGCATACAATAAAGCCAAATGTTTTGTTTATTACAGCCAGTGAGATGCATTAACATGTTCACAGTTACAGCAACCAACTCAGATTCATGTCAGTGCTCTTTTTTTCTTTATTTTGAAAGCGATTAACACTTTTATTCATTAAGGATGCATTAAATTGATGAAAAGTGACAGTCACAATCTTTCTAATGTTACAAAGGATGTCTACTTCCAATAAATGCTGTTCCTTTGGAACTTTCTATTAATCTTTGATCCTGAAAAATAAAATGTATCACAGTTTCCTCAAAAATATTGTGCAGCACAACTGCTTTTAACATTGATAATAATCAGAAATGTTTGTTGAGCAGTAAATCAGCATATTAGAATGATTTCTGAAGATCATGTGACACTGAAGACTGGAGTAATGATGCTGAAAATACAGCTTTGATCACAGAAATAAATTACAGTTTAACACATATTCACATAGAAAACAGATATTTACACTATTTTTTATGTATTTTCAAATAAATGCAGTCTTGGTGAGCAGAAGAGACTTCTTTCAGAAACACTGACCCCAAAGTTTTCAGTGGCAATGTACAGTTTATTCATGGTTTTTATATAATTCTGTTATAATAAAAATGAAACAGCCGTGGCACAGAAAAAGAATAAAAATAAAACCTGGAAGAATGCTCCAATCAGACATTTCAAATTCAAATTATTGCAATATTAAGACTTTTTTTACATGCTTCTGCTATTATTGCTTGTATTTAAACACTGAACGAGACTGAAGAGACTCTTTGCGTGTTTGAATTAGAAAGCGAGAAAGTGTAAGGGAGATGATGAAGACTGGCGATCACAGGGAAGGGAATCGTACGGTCCATCTGTGAAGCTGGAGTCCGGTCTGCGTTCAGAGCGAAGCGTCTGCTCTTTCTGCAGATCTGAGCGCGTGTTTGACTGAGAGTTTGTCCTCCTCCTGAGACAGATGGTTGCTGGGGGACTCTGATAACAGGACAGCAGGTCAACGCCGAGACTGCACTCCAACTCAACATGTGTGTTTATCTGTCATGTCCAAATGTCATATTCAAGTGCTGGAGGTTTATTAGCCACAGAATCTGGTGCGAGTCGGCGTCATCAGGAAAATATGAGCAGCATCACGCTGACAAATCTGCTGCTTCATTCTGATGCTTGTTGAAGTGCTTCTGAACATGATATGAGAACACACTGAACTTACTTACAGCATCTCTAATGGAGTGCATTGAGAGTCATTATTACCCATCTGCTCTTCTGTTCAAAGTAATGTTAATATTACTGCTAATGTGTGATTTCAGCTGGATTTAGTGATTCAGGCAACAAACTAAAGAATATGGAAGCCTGATAGTTTGCATCTGGGTTGTGAAGATGAGATGAATGTTTCCCTCGTTTGTTTTTGGGGTCACAGCGGGGTCATCTCTATATAGTTTTTTTTTTTTTTTTAGTTAGGTGTAGTGTTCGTTTATGTGTTTTTGAGTATACTCTTCAAAATAAAGCTTTCAAATGTGTGTTTTGGCAGGAACTTTTTTGGTTCCCAAAGACCCTTTCAGCATTCAGTATTCATTTTTTCTTCATCTAAAGGACCCTTTCCACTTTTTTAAAGAATCTTTTGTCCAATGGATGTTAAAGGTTAATCATGGAATGATCAGTGCCAATAAAGAAGCTTTATTTTTAAGAGTTTGTCTTTCTTATCAAACCCTCATTGTGTTTGTACCAGAAAACTACTCCTCTTTAGTTATTTAGTACTAATTCATCATAAACCATGTACTTAATTACTTTCTGTTAGTAAGCTCTAGTGCAGCTATCCACTACTTTGTCCATTTGATTACATTTCTGTCCACTTCAGTTTCAGAGAATAATCAGTAAAGATCACATTAAGCATGAATTCAGCCATTCCTATCTGTACCTCCGGATCCAGCGTTCCCTGATGGAGTGGAAGAAATGCTTGAGCTTTGAAACATGAAAAACAGACTCAGAAATAAACGAGGTATGTTTCTATAAAATATACACATTACTCAAATGTATAATATAATCTTATGAAATGCATATACGGTATAATGTTATAAAGTGACCAAAGGCTAAAACACATCATACGTATCCCTAAATATTCTGATTCTAGGTGAATCTTCTGAACGATTGAGATCATGTGACCCTTCACCTCCTTCACTGAAGTTCAAGTGATGATTAAAGCTTGTCGCAGCCGGAGGAAGTGATGCGATATCATTCACTGATGTCATCCGTCTCCCTGGCAACAATGACATCTGCTAATGTGACCCATCGTGAGTGAGAAGATGAGGATGAGGGTGAGTTCAGTCATAAAAAGCCAGATCTAGTCATTTAGTTCAGTTCTGAATAACCTGCAGTTATTGGCTAAAACAGCCTCTCTTCATGAAAAACATACCTCTACCTACAATTTGCTGCAGTTTCCAGCTGAAATGAACACTCGTGGCAGTAAACCACCAACAGCTTTTATTCCCCTTTACACAAATTATGATTACAGACAGATTATTGATTAATAAAGCCTTTTTTCTTGTGGTTCAGTGCACAAAACTATTTTATGAGCTCAAAACACCTCTATCATAGTTCATGATTTGTAAACAAATACATTATGACATTTGCATCACATAAGCGGTTCCATCCCTGCAAACATGTCCTTGCGGGGCCCATGCTGGTTTTTTGCGGGCTCAGTGGGCTAGGGCCAGCCCACACCAAAATTAAACAGGCCCGGTGCGGGCTTGCCCAGGCGAGGTCCACAGCTTTGGGCTCACCGCAGGCTC
>JAFVLL020036370.1:0-2500 GCA_021397915.2 Tor tambroides | reverse complement strand
TCTCAGTCTCTTCTCTCTATAGAGAGATCCGACTGAAGGTGCGTCACACCAGACTTACATTCATTTCTATGTGAATAGAACAGAATAGAAAGGAAACGTGTGTGGAAGTTCTGTGAGTGAAAAGACATTCGATCAATAGAGGACATTCAAACATCAATGATCTCTTACCTCGAACACATTCCACATATTAAGAACGAACTATAAATCTACTTAACATTAAATGGAAGATGAATTGAGTTATAAAATGACAGCTGTGCCAAAGTAACACAGATGAGTCTTTTCCAGTTCCCCATGTAGCATCCTAAATGTAACTAATATAAGTTCATGTTTTATTATTATTTGTTATTGTAAAATGCATCTCATAATCTCATGTTTGCGTCTTGCACATTTAATGCATCTTATGTAACGCAGGGCTTTCTGAGGGTGTGGACAGAATCCAGGTGAGTCAGAGAAACCATAATCATTTTATTATTCTGTCGGAGAGAACCTTAAAGATTGTCTGTATTTTGCTGTTACGGTGTGTAAGCTGATACCTATATTTCATAAAGTTTCTGAACATTAACTATTGTTGTTGTCTGCATCAGTTGCTGGTGATGAAGTCGCAGTTGGAGGTTGGATGATCAGTATTAAAAGCCAGCTACTGTCTTCAACTTACAAACCAAGAGAAAGCTACAAGGACATTGGAGTTTGTTCAAAGGTAAATATTTTGCCCCTCTTCCCAGGTTTGTTCAGAAATAGTGGTTCTCTCTTTTTACCTCCCACCCCACCTCTCTCTTTCTTTATTTCTGTCAAACACAGTAGGTCCGGATACAGCTCTTTTCATGCAGTGACCCCAATTAATCTTTACTTGCCACGCCTAACATCCCATATTTCTCTATTATTACATTTTAGGCACTTCATTGGTGTGAACCACGAGAGGGAAACAAAGGCCAGCCAAGTGACGGTGGAGTCGAAGAAGACAGGGCAAGGTTTCATAAAAACCTCATGAACTTTGTGTGGGACAGTATTGAGTAAGGTGAAGTCACATGTTCTGCAACCAGAAGTCATAGCATTTAGTTTTGTTCAGTTCAGTCTCACTGGTGAAGTGGAAACAGTGTCATTAATAAAAGCCTAATGTTTTAAAGCCACATGTTGTCCGAGCAATTTGTGTTCAAGTAATTTTAAGTTGTATTTAATTTTAGAATGTAAATTTTAAATCATTAGCTTCTAGCAGTGTTACAATGTTAAGATCACATTCTACAGTACTTTAATACATTTTACAGTAATAAAGAGCGTATGAAATTACGGTTGGAATACTAAAGTAACAGTGTAATGACAGTATTATACTGTAAAGCTTATATTTTCTACGGAACGGTACTGTACTATTTTTTACAGTAATAAACTGTTGTTGCAGATTACAGTAGGTACACTGTAAAATTACAGCATTATACTGGTGAATCTAGCTGCCAGTAGTTTACTGTAATTTAACAGTGAAATGTTTTACAGTGTGCATGATGTAGCACCACTTTTGCAAAAGATCTCGTCCTCTGCTGATGGAGAATAAATGCAATAAATGCTGAATTTGTGTCATTTTCTCCTCCTCACAGCGTGCCGGAGCCGGACGTGACAGTGATTGACTGTCCCACCGCAGGCCTGAATGCAGCATGACGTCTGCTGGCGAAGGAATCGGCGTGTCGCTCACACTTCACAGTGACAGGCCAGTTATCCACGCTCCAGGTAACGCAGGTCAGAAACATCCTCCATCATAAACAGCTGCAGATTTGAGGAACGTCACAGATTTAGTTTTTATATTGACTGATCATCTGGGATCTTATGGTCCATGATGCCTGTTTATGAAGGTAATAATCATCAGATGTTTTCATGAGCATTTGCACACACAAATATAATCATAATTTCATAAACCTGCTAGATGTTTATCATAAAAAAATCAAGAGAAATCATAAAATGCATTTAGTTTTTTTATTTATTCGTGTCCTTCACATGACAGAAACCTCCATCTGTTCCACACACAGTACACTCATAATCTTGTCGTTTCCATCCGCTCACTTCTTCTGATGCTGTTTTGTGAGTCTCTGTTCTGTCCGCTGTTCTTCAGCATCTGGATCCTTTCAGATGTGACTGTATGATGTTCAGATCCGTCTTTAACACGACATTCACTGATGCTCAGGCATGACAATATAATATAAAGAACAAGGAGGACAGAAACGTTTCAACTGGATGAGCAGTGCAAAGAGTTCTTATTTTGTGTAGGGAAAATATGGAAATATGTAGCTTCTGGAGGGCAGTACTAAATAAAAAAAGATATTTGTATAAATGCTGCAAGGGGTTTAACCTTAGGACAGAATTTTTTATTAACAAAAACACATTACATAAATATGACAAACATCATAGAAGTTACAAACATTTGTACACTAGATGGTTATACACAAATACAGATGTGTGTGTGTGTGTGTGTGTGTGTGTGAGTGTGTGTGTGTGTGTGTGTGTGTGTGTGTGTGTG
>JAFVLL020036369.1:0-32450 GCA_021397915.2 Tor tambroides | reverse complement strand
ACCTTGTTGCTAGGAGACGCATGACAAATGAAAACATATGTGTTCTAAAATCGGCTGAAAATATCAAACATGTTTGATATCCTCCGACTGGATAGGATCAAAGTCTGAAGCTAAAAAATCGGAGTCTGTGACCATCATACACTACGCAATTTTCTGTGGAATCTGTCAGCTGTAATCTGCAGACTGGGTCTGACTTTCATCAACTAGCGTCAACTTGTTCAGACTGTAAAATCAGGACAAAAATTGCGTAGTGTATTCCAGGCTTTAGGCAACAGTAAAAAAAAAAAAGACGCAAATTTAGTATCAGTTTTAGTGGCGCAGATGGTAAGGTCATGGTCTTTAACGCGATCGAGTTCGAATCCGCCTTTTGCTGAACTTGTTTTCTCCCTTTTCAAATCTCATGTCGCATCAGAAAGGCGTTTATTTTCAATAAAAATGAAGGAAATAATCAAAAAGTTGAAAATAAAAGGTTCGGGTAGGGTTAGGGTAGGTGTAGGGAGGGCTTTATTGTCCCAATAAGGTGGCATCCATTTAATAATTTGAATTAAAACTATAATTTACACTCAATGCGTTATTATTGCATACTGTTTTAGAATGTACTACAATACTGAGGGGTGCAGATAATTGCCACTATTTGCAATAAGTAGCATAAATAGCAGAAAATCTTGCTATTTTAACAGTGTAAATAGAATCTATAGCTATTTGCACATAGTGTAAATAGCATATCGTTAAAAAATACTGATATTTTCACTTGGTGTAAATAGAATCCATTGCTATTTGGAAAGGACGTGACATGTGGCCAAGTACTTGGTGTCCCATACTTGGAATTTGTGCTCTGCATTTAACCCATCCAAGTGCACACACACAGCAGTGAGTGGTGAACAAACATACACACACCCGGAACAGTGGGCAGCCAATGCAGCGGCGCCCAGGGAGCAGTTGGGGGTTCAGTGCCTTGCTCAAGGGTTTCACCTCATTTGTGGTATTGAGGTTGGAGAGAGTGCTGGATATTCACTCCCCCCACCTACAATCCCTGCCAGACCTGAGACTCAAACCCACAACCTTCAGGTTACAAGTCCAATTCTCTATCCAGTAGGCCACAACTGCCTAACACAGCATTCATTGCTATTTACACTTAGTGTAAATAGTATCTATCACTAAAAAAATATGCTATTTGCACTTAGTGTAAATATCATCTAATTGATATTTCTATCGCTATTTACACTTAGTGCAAATAGCCGCTGCCTTAAAAAAAATGGGTCGGGGCCGAGTACCAAAATAAACTTGTAGCCAATCAGCAGTAAGGGGCGTGTCTACTCATGATATGGAGGAGAGAGCGTTCAGTGAACAGCCGAGCAACAGAAAGATAGAGATGGTGATGGCGAGAGAACTCAAGAAGCAGAAGGCCTGTGATCCGACGCCGAGGTTGCTTTGTTTCTTCCCGATAGGTGAGTGACACCGTGTCTACACCGGACGCGGCACGCTGCAACAGCTAAAGTCTGCCTACACTGGACGCGATAAAGCGACCGTTGAAAATCATTTGAAATTTGTGTCAGCACGTCATAAATAGAACATGGCAGCAGTTTTCTGTCGGAGATTTGGCGCACCGTGCAGCATCTAGTGTAGACAGCATCACTGATTATAATGACTTCTATAGTATTTTGTCGCGCCACTCGCATTCGATGTAGACACGGTGTAACATTGGTTTTGCTTTGTTTCACAGAACTAATCGTTGCCTGCGTTGCGTAGGCTATGTATGTGTAGGGTGGAGCTATCAAAATAGGGGTGAGGCCCTTTTGGGGTAGGGGCGTGTTTGTTTTAGTGATTGCAAATATCAACATTGGCTTCCAGAAATCGCTTACCCCAACTTTAAGCTCCTTCATCTCCGTGCTCCTCGCCTCCCCACTGCAAAAACGTGACAGAACACCAGACCAACAAAAAGTTTATTTGCGTGTTCCCCTCTGTTTGTTTTCCACGTTTTGTTCACGTTTGTTTTCTGTTTTTCCATATGAATCCCCTCAGTGCTTTGTTCACCTCCCTTGCCCGTAAGGACCTTCGCCTCCTGGAGTATGCAGTTGAGTTCAGCCAGCTCGCCAATTGGGGCCAATTACCACCGCTCCATCGACTTCCCAGACACCACTGGACTGAGCTGGAGGGAGGCGATTATCCGGTGTCTGGAGAGTGTCCTGCCCTGATCCAGAACACAGCCAGACCCAGAGCTCAGCCCATCATCTCCCCGCTGTGCAAAGCCCAAGCCAGAGCCCACCGTGTCCGACGAGCCATCGCCGCACGGAGCGACACGGAGCTGAGGATTGCTGCGGAGCCGGTGCTGCAAATGATATCAGACCAGGTTCAAGAGCCGGCTACAACGCCCGCAATGAGGGAAAAAGCTGTGGACAGCGAGATCACAGAGAGGAGCTCCGCCCACTGCACCATGGCTGAGGGTGAGCTGAGTGTGGAGCTGGAACTGTGGAGCTCAGAAGGAGTGTTTATGGACTTATATGCCCTCTCCTCCCTCCTTCTTTGGAGCCCTCTGTTACTCCTGTTTCCACATCCAGCCCAGAGAGGGCTCCTGTTTCCCACGTCCAGCCGAGAGAGGGCTCCTGCTTCCACGTTAAGCCCAGAGAGGGCTCCTGTTCCCACGTCCAGCCCAGAGAGGGCTCCTGCTTCCATGTTAAGCCCAGAGAGGGCTTCAGTTCCCACGTCCAGCCCAGAGAGGGCTCCTGCTTCCACGTTAAGCTCAGAGAGGGCTCCTGTCCCCACGTCCAGTGTTCATTTAGTTCAGGTGTGTCTCGTCATTTTCCCTCATTTAGTCTTGTATTTAAAGTGTAATCTGTCCCTTGATTGTTTGTCTGGTGTCAACATCATTTTGTGTTTCCTGCGTTCCCTATGTCCACTGATTTTTGGTTAATTAAAGATTGTGAAGTTTAAGCTCCTTCGTCTCCATGCTGCTCGCCTCCCCACTGCAGAAACGTGACAAAAACTGAATCATTTGGTATGGTAAAAATGATTTTGTTATGCAGAATGAGCCAGTCTCAAAAGAGTTCTAAAGTTAAGTAGTTCGAATGTGGTGTAATTTTCATCATCAGAAGTGTCCGTGGACATCTACGCACACCGTTCGCATGCAGCTCAATTCTGTGTCCACGCAGATGGTCCGCATGAATGTTGAGACAGAATTCTTCCATCTGTGCGCATCTAAAGTTGAGTATTCTTTGAAGGCTGTACAGACAGCTGCGCACTAGACAGAGTGAAACACTGGAAAAGAAGTATACCAGGGCCTTTACTCATGAAGTGGTCACTTTTGTTCCTGAATGAATCAGCGTTTTTGAAAGAATCAGTTAAATGAATGAGTCAGTGACTCACTCATAAAAAGCAGTCACTTATCTCCACCTACTGGCGTAACAATGTGATCTACAGAAAAAAATCTACACCACAGACTGACAATAACAGTGTATAAACTTGAGAACTGATGTATAATATGTATGTGTAAGTATAAAGAGAGAGAGATGCATGCATAGAAGTTTGTTGCTGTTGCATCTCTTCTCACACAAGTAGGCTACACAAGAAGACCCCTTTTTGACCGTCTCCCTTAATGATTGCCACATATCACCCAATCACATTACAGTAATATTGATGCCAGTCATTACCCACAATGCATGCTGTTTTGGTACCCCAGTGCAGCTTTAAAATAAGAGAACAGAAAGGCAATAAAATCCATGATGAAGACATATGGTGATGAAGTCAATAATATTATATTCCATAGTTTGAGGCACTAATGATGAAAGAGCTCGTTCAGGAAATGCCGCTAAAGTCATTTTGGAGTAAATGCATTGGAAGCTGGAGCTATAAGAGTTTGCTTTGGCCATTAGAGTTTCTCTCCTGGATTCTTTGTGCCTGCAGCCTAGAATAAACTCAGCATGCTTTCCCAGAATTCTCAACTGGTCTTGGTAGTGACAGACATCAGCATCAGTAATTGAACATGTGAGCGTTATGAAGGATTTTTATTGTCTGAAATTTCACAGTGTTGTATAATGTGCTTTGTATTATCGGAAAGAGTTATTTAGAAGGGCATCTAAATATTATTCATCATGAATAATTTGCCAGTTAAGTGAGAATGCTCTCTGATACCATGAAAATCTCCCTAGTGTCCTGTTCAGATTGTTTGAGTTATATGCACTGCAATGGTAATAACGGTCCATTTTCAAGTAAGGAATCCTTGCCTCTACCAGATTTTATGACTTCACCCTGAGTCACTTTTGAGCCAATTCATACTCATTTCAGAAAGATCCCTCAGGTGCCATTATCAACACATTACCAAAGATTCTATTAAAAGGTTTGTTCCCAAAAATTTAAATTGTCATCATTTATCCACACCCTTATGTAATTCAAAACAAACGTTTGGCACATAAGGTGATAAAATCTGTAGGGATGATGCATTTTTGCAAGTTAGCCTTTCTGGATCCATGGTCCGGAAGTCAATGGGTCATCTACTCATTATTCCACTTTCACAGCCTCATGGGGTTATAATCATGCTCAGATGCTCTTACAAGCTAATGCAAACTTTTCTGGGGAAATGTTTTTTTAAATAAAGAGTGAAATAGTTGACTGAATCTTAATGGTGTTGATACTGAAGTCATACAACCATGGTGTAGTTTGTTTATAGCCTACATTTAGCTTTTGCTTTTTATTTGTGGCAATTGTATTTAAGATTTGAAATTGTGCTCAGTTGTGAAGATTATCATAAAAAACAAAATGTGTAATCCTTTGTTGGCCTGCAATAATTCAAAAGCGAATGGAAAAATCCTGTTGGGTTTTTGTGAGGGAAACCATGGTGATGCTAACTTCCGGGTCGGCCTACAAAAATATGTCATCACTGCAGTGCTATTTAAGCTCCTCACACAACAAAAGTAGCACCACAAAAGCAGTTCATACTTCTTGTTGGTTATTTACTAATCTTTTGAATCCTATGAAAATTTCATTTAATTTAATTGGCTTGTTTTCACACAAAGCTATTGTATGGCTTCAAAACATTTTGCATATATGCCAAAATATGTCCCACATTAATGCTGCATTTTTGATTAAATTGTATTGACTAAGTGTATATGCCTGTTCTGTTTTCACATTACTAATGGAGTGGCATAAGAATCCCATGTACTTTTTGCATTATGTATGTTTGTGTGCTGTATTCTGCTGTTCTGAGGACTCAGTGACCACACTAATGTATGCAATTCATACATTATTAATTTCAAGTTCTGTAACTAAACCTGTTCACATTGGAAAAATGTGTCCTGCTAAGTGCTTATCCCCAAGTATTACACTTTGGCGTGTTACTTATCCCACACTGTTTTGTGCTATGGACATGAATGATACCTAAAAATCTTGTGGACAGATTAAAGGATAAAAGGAGTGATAAAAAACTTGAAAAGTCATGGGGCCTTTGAATGTTGTTGACTTGGAGTCAAAAAGGTTGAGAACCACTGGTTTATGATTTACAGGATTAAGGATGAGGATTAAAAAAAAAACATTAACAATTTCTACCTCTACCTAAAGATATTTTAGAGCTAAAACAAACAAACAAACAAAAAATTAATTCTTAATCCTTATAAAAATTCTCATTGTGTTTTAAGATTTTATTAATTTACATAACTTTATCAGTTCTATAAATCACACAGAATTAGCCTACCTCATATATCCAGCATATCTTGATTTTTAGATATTTAGGCTTAATTTTTGTGTTATTTTAAATCATTGCAAGTCATCTTGAGGCCCCACTTGAAGTTTGCTGGCCCCTGGCCCCCTGGTTGAGAACCACTGTCATAGACTTACATTAAGGAAGGGATCCAAACCACTGAGTCATATAAAGATCTTTTAAAGTGGGTGCTTTTAATTTTAACAAGTTGACGACAACACGTATCACAAACTCATAACACCGCACTAAAACCACTTCAAACACATTAGCACCATTTTGCAGGGGCAAGCTGCATTCACTTTATTTCTATTGAGAATTTCCTTCACAGAGTTGAGTACAGTCAATCAGCTTACCTCTAACACATTTCTGATCAACACATATAAAATAGTCCAGTCCAACTGCACTATAAATTAGAAAAACATATTGATAGAATTATTTAAAAATAGCATGGTTTAATCACCCTGACACGAATTGCTTGAAATCTTACTCGAAACCACAAAGCGATGCATGTAATAAAATGACTGATAATGAAGACTGTTTTCTAAAACATGCCCATACACCTAATTTACCATGAGCAAGATTAGTTTACACTTTTCTGCCCAGTGTCTTTGTCCCCAGCACTCCACACCATATCAGATATGCGTTTGTCTGATAGTTGAATGAGCTCAAGCTTTGAACTTGTTTCCCTTGATGGCATTTGGCATCTTTCATTTCACCGGCAAGTTGCAAGATCTTTATCACTTAAAAAACTCTGAACCCAAGATAATCGATTTACTAGGAATTTTTTGGCAATATTTTCAATGGTTTATCTAGCAAATGATGAAAAATGGTAATTGGCGGGCCTGCACAGCCCAGGGTGGCAATTTGTGGCCTAATGAAGCCATTAACCTGACGACACCGAACCTGATAGTGGCTAAATTAGAGGGATAGTGTGGAATTATGAGCATCAATTCAATATGATCACGGTTGCTAGGCGAATATTACATTTTAGGGAGGGTAAGAGAAACATTATCTGCTTTGAGTACGAAAATAAATGTGTTTATTGGATAGAAATAAGATTTTGTTGCTGTTGTTAAAGTTGTATATTATGTTTACTGCTGTATAGAATTAAAAACATACTAGATTTGCAAAAAAGAATGCTTCAGAATAGCACGTACATATTCTCATTTGTGCAAACGTCATACTTGCTTTACCACAATTTTCAGTAAGATCTTATCTCTTATGATGAAAATCATAGCGACATGTTTCTCAGAAACTGTGTAGTAAAATATATGATAACAACCTCACACTCTATCTACTTGGATCACAGTGGTCTCTAACTCAATAATTAGCCTGTAAAGACGATTCAGGCTTGTTTGTTTGCCGCTGTGATCGTGCTCTCTGTGCTGTTCATGTAATCTTCAGCTTCATTCCACAACTACGATGTCACATAATGCATGACTGATCAGTAAACAAATTCTAATTACAAGACACTAATGAGAGAAAGAGCACGAGTGAAAGAAACAAAGAGAGGGAGAAAGAAGCTCTTTCACAATACTGTTTGCTGCAGATTCTTCAAAGGTCATGTCCTCTCCCTCTCTTTACAGAAGTGAAAGAATGTTTGAGGACTTTTTTTTTTTTGTCTTCCCCTGATTATTTCCCTCTTTCTCTGTGCGTGTCTCTCTCTCTGTCTCCGAGGTTGTGCCATGGTTCAATGTATCATTCATTAGACTACAGCAAGCCATTAGTGTCTCCAGCTCAGGGAATGTGCAAACTCATTGTGACTCCATGTTTAGCATATAAAGTAGGTCCCCATTTCACTCCAAATAAATATCGATGACAGGCCTCATTATGAGACATGGACGAGGTTTGTAATTATATGGATGCTCTGCTTTGGACTAATAAAGAGTTTCCAAATAAACTCGCTCTTAGCATAAAGCTGCCACAGAAGCTCCCTGGTGGAGTGTCAAACTCTTAAATCAGGTAAATATGGCATATATTACCTTACACCATCTTGTTTTGTGGAAATGTTATGAAGGTTTAGGTAAACATGTCAGGTTATTGTGTGCGTGTGCTTGTCTTCACTAAACTTTTAATGGTAGTTTCAGGTAAGTCTATCATAACCTTATAGAAAATGAATACTAATTATTAAATGAGCCCAACAGAGTGTACTTTTTACAGATCCGAATCTGCCAATAGGTGGCGACATGCGACTGTTTTTGATTGTGTCATTAAATGAATCATTCACTCAAGCATTCATTTAAAATCGTGACTGT
This sequence comes from Tor tambroides, assembly GCA_021397915.2. NCBI lineage: Eukaryota > Metazoa > Chordata > Actinopteri > Cypriniformes > Cyprinidae > Tor > Tor tambroides. Next base: position 24,506 of record JAFVLL020036369.1, on the reverse strand, counting down.
CATGAGCAAGTTGTTTAAAAGTACTGACTCGTTCAAAAGAATTGAAATGTGATGCTGAATATTTTTCCAAATTTGGTTCCAAATGACTGTCGTTACTTAATGAATCTTCCATTCAACCGATTTATTCAAAAACACTGATTCATTCAGGAATGAAGCACAAATGTGAGTCACTGATTCATTGATTCACTCGATTCGTTCAAAAACACTGATTAATTCAGGAACAAAACAGGGGAGTGTAATTGACTGATTTATTCAATCAATTTAAAAAAAAAAAAAAAACACTGATACATTTGGGAAGAACTGTCTTGTGGCTGACATTGCTTTGTTTGCCTTAGTTTGGATTTACTAATTACGCTATTGCTAGTGGAGCAAAAATATTGAAATTAACTGACAATATTGTGTCTAAAATGTAAGTAAATGAGTTCCTATTTGGTGTCTGGATTTCCCACATAGCCTACTTTTTTTTCCTGACATTGTTTCAGAACACACTTAATTAAATTGCAGTATTTAAGTTGGTTTCAGATCACGTAACCATCATGAGTGAGTCCTGTTGTTGCAGGTTGAGTTTTATTATGACAATAAATATTTCCTGTGACCTACTTTTGTAGCCTCTTAAGGTGGAGAGAGCAGATGCAGGTAAAGAAGCAAGCGCTGACCCATCGCCTATCAGCAGTCAGTCCCAATGGATCCTGCAGGAGTGCTGCTCTGCTGACCGACCACTTATCCTGTCTGCTGCAGTCTGCCCAACACGCTTCCTGACAGGACCAAGCCTCCAAAGAGTCACCAGGGAGGACAAATAACGGCCTGTGATGCTGTGGGAATACAGAAACACGAAATCATAAACACACTCCTGAGCACTGAGTATGTGCGCGTGTGTGCTTGAAAGGGGCTACAACTGATTTATCTGAGAGATCAAAGAAATCTGAAAGCTCTCCACTGCACAACAAACAAAGGTCTAGTGTTGTGTGCTGAACTATTGGCCTTTTGATTGATATACTCACTCTTCATTTCAATCTGAGTGCAAATGATCTATGAGAAGCACAAGCCTTTTATATACTGAGATAATAACAGCAGGAGGCTACGTTTTTTCTTATTTTTGTTTATTTTATAGAAATAATACAGAATAACACTGTTACATTAAATGTGATGCAGGAGATGCTTTTAGCAAACTTAGGCTTTTAAACAAATCAAAGAAAAAGTCAAACAGTATATGACAGTCGGTGTTCACAAGTCTAATTTTGATTTCACCTGGTATTTGCTATTTCTTGGCAATAATGAGACTGTTTACAAAGTAAAAAAAAATGTATAAAAGTATTATTATTTTATTTATTTATTTTTTTTACAATTACAAATATCTTTGCAATTTGGCCAAAATTATTAGAACACTAGTATTTTCACCACCTAAAAATGGTTTTAAAGGGGTCATATAATGCCATTTTTGTACAAGTTAATATGATTCTTCAGGGTCTAAATGAAAAGTTTGTAATATACTTTAATTAAAAATTCTCGTTAGTATTGTAAGAAAACACTCATTTTTCCTGGTCAAAAACAGCTCTCTGTTCAGCACGCCATTTCAGTGCATGTGCCTTTAAATGATCGTGAGCTCTGCTCACCCCGCCCCTCTGCTCTGTGGGGCGTATGGCCCTTGCACGTGGAGTGTTGCCTTGACAACAGTTGAGGGTATCTTTTGGCGGAAGAATGGCAGCGGGAATTTCTGAGGACACTGTGCAACCATATCAATTTGAACCGGAGTCACAAAAAAAAAAAAATTAAATTAAATTAAAAAAAAAAAAAAAAATTGAACCGGAGTCGGACACGGAACATGATGATGGCCCCGAAGAAGTTCGACAATTAAGGCTCGAACAGGACGTTTCTGAATGGTTGGTTAACGTTATGTCACTTTGATCTATCTTTGTATGTACTGTTACAACACGTTACTGTACTGTACTGTTATTACTTATTAATCAGTAACAGACACCGTTATAAACCATCTACAAAAGTAAGCTTAATGTACTGTTACCACGTTAACTTTACCGCAGCGTACACAGTTTATAATAACACAATAACCATAACGCGTTGTTCATTACAAACGTGGGATTATTAATTATATTGAGAACGTCATACATAGAAAACATGCCATAATGTACACTTGATTTCACGTAATGAACACTTGATGTCACGTAATGAAAGTTAGTGTAAACTTTAGCCACATTCATGGTGAAACATGCAAGCGATTAGCATAGATTAATATAAAGTTTAATAAAACGTTACACTCACTTCTTCTGGAGGTGCAGCAGGAACACAAATAGTTGGTACCGATCCTTTTTCAGGAGCAGCTTCTTGGCAAAACTATCTTTAAACTGACCCTCGTTTATAAAGCAGTCTGGTGAGAAATGATTTGCGCAAACATGAAAGAATTGAGGTTGATCTGGGGGACTATTCCCTTCCAAAACAAAACTCAGCTACTGCGTCATCAGCGGTTCTGATTTAGGAACATCAAAACTGCTGTGCTCGTTATTACACCCAAGAACAGAACACCACGATCGCTTAGACGCCATCTGCTCCAGCGTATCAACAACTGGCTGAGACTGATGAAGGGCAGCTCGCTCAGGGCGGGTCTGTGTTGAAACGCTCCTGTCAATCAACAATCGCGGGAGGGGCCTCCGATCTTGTGACGTCACAAGACGAACAGCTCGATTTGAGACAGGGGAAAACATATTAGGAGATTTAAAAAAAAAAACACCGGATGGATTTTTATCATTATAGGATGGTTGTGTACAGGCACTGCCAACACACATTTCTGTACAATCAACTTGTAAAAGTGGATATAGCATTATATGACCCCTTTAAGTCAGTCGTTTCTGTCTTTTGCTGTAGTGTGTCAGTAGGAAATATCAGTTTACATGTCTAAACATTCAATTTGCCATTAATTGTAATAATCCAGTGAGATTTGTTTGCACAGGGAGTCTGACAACAGCCAGTGACACAGAGATCTGATCTGATCATTATCCAGTCTGTCTGGAATGACATGAAGAAACAGAACAAACTGAGACAGACTAAATCCAGAAGAACTTTGGCAGCATCTCCAAGATGCTTCGAGATATCGACCTACAAAGCTATAGCACTCTTAAAAGATTTAGGCACTTGTGTAAAAATGCTGTAAAATGAGGATGCTGTCAAAAATAATGTCATCGATTTTCTTTATCAATTAACTTCTATTAACTAAATTAAAATCAACATTTGGTGTGAGCATCCTTTGCGTTTAAAGCAGCTTTTACCATAAGTGCACTGTGCTTTGTAGCTTTGCAGGTATGTCTCTTGAAGCATCTTGGAGACTTTGCCACAGTTCTTCTGGATTTAGGCACCTTCCTTCTATTTGAAAGACACATTGCAGCATTTACTGGATATTCCATATAAGGATAAAGCTTATTGTATTTCAGTATTATCATGGCCAATATTATCACAAATTTAGTAAGTGACACAGAGGTCAACACCTTTTTCTGTTAAACTGTGATTGCTTGTGTCTTTTTTAACCAAGTGTTTTGTTTCTCTTTTGAAGCTTATGATATGCATTAATTGTCATGCTGAATAAATAATCATTACTAAAGAAACCCCACATTTTTATGCAACAATCAGTATTGGAAGTTTTGACCGACCCAAGTACCCATGCGTGACGCATACGCATATAAGTATAAAGTAGCTTTTGCTAATTTGTGGATAATCGCTACAGGTGTCAGGGAGGAATACACAGACTTGATAGAAAACTTGGCATGGCTTTGCTCAGATTTAAGGCCATTAGCAGCTGTGTTGACAGGTGAAGATGAGCCATGCTCTTCTAATTCAATAACTGCCTGTCGCTCATAGCAAAGCGCACTTGTGCTCTTTCAAATTACATTGATGGATCATGACTACATGTGGCAAAACAGATTTGCTAGGCGTGAGAAATGCCTTGCAATTGTCTGGAATGTAGTTTTGATAACAAATGGCATGGATGGCTGGGGAAAATTATGGTAATGATTTGAGGTAATAGAATCTGTATCCATCAAACTATGAAGCTGGTGTGCTCAGGGCTGCGTGATTCCCAGAAGAACCCGAGGAGAGGTTTTGAACTGAGGATAACCCCGTATGTGATGCGAGCTTCGCCATATGTGGCGAGACAAACATGCTTAGTTAGTGAACAATACGGAGGTTATTTTGCTGGTGAAGTAACTGCGTTTATTTCCTTATTGATATGGTCGAGCTGCAGGCTCAGCATGTAAAGTGTTGACTTAAGTGTTTGATTAGAGTGTTTTGAACATAAGTGCACTGCTTCGAGCTAAATCAGTGTGGGTATTGCGTTGGGTTTTTACTGTATTCTAATCCAATGACACCAACTAATAGACTGCAGAACTAATGAGATGGCCAGACACTCAGTGAAACTGGGTAGTACATCTACAACTGTAAATAAACAATATTTATTTATTTATTTTTTAAAAATATATATATATTGTTTTTAATAAGTACAGCAATAACTCAACAGTGATGGTGACTATACTTATAAAATTCATTTTAAAATAGTTACAAAAAAATTTCTTTTCAAATAAATGCTGCTCTTTTGAACTTTCTATTCACCAAAGAATCTTAAAAAAAAAAGGTTTCCACCAAAATATTAAGCAGCATAACTGTTAAAATAGAAAACAGTGATTTTAAATAGAAATATTATACAATATTACTGTTTTTTACTGAATTTTTGATCAAATAAACACAGCATAAGAGACTTTTTTCAAAAACGTTAAAAAAATGAATTATTCCAAAATTTTGACACATAGTGTTTTTATATAAAGTATACAAATATTATAAATATGTTTAAATGTTATCTGGAAATAATATCTACTTTCCATTAAGTTGACTCCACATCATTAATTGTAGGAGAAACATTATACTGTCAAAGGAATAAAACAATTATGATGAATTTCATGATTTGGAATTAGCATTTAAAATGGAATCGTAATAATGTCCTTTTTTTTTTTTTTTTTTTTCAAACATTTATCCAGAACCCGTCTAGCACCCTTCCACTGGGTGTCCCAGATCCCAGTTTAAAACCCTCTGGACATGCTGACATGATCACATGTCAGCAGTATTCTGTACAGAAGAATTCATTCAAGCAGCATCAAATATTCTAAATGAAATCTAAATCTGAAAAATAAAATCCGTTATTAGAGGTTATAAACAAGTTAAACCTAAATCCATTCCCTTGTATTTTCAAAACAAAGTTAATGAGATTTTCAGTAGAAAATATTCAAGGTCTGTGGTTTGTTTTGTTGAATGCATGTGTATGTGAAGCAAACAGGAAGAGAAATGAAAAATGACACCTGGGACACATACTGCAGCTGAGTGGCAGCACTCATCAATAATTCTATGTGATCTCCAGAGGAAAAGAGTGTGTTGCAGGTGTCTTACAGTAAAGTGAAGCGAAGCAAAGACACTATTTCATATTTCTCAGATGACTCTCGCTTGTCAACGACGGTCCAGGACTGACAGGTGATTAATATGTGAAAGGTGTCATCCTGATGCCAACTATCCATTGCTATGTGAGCATGCGTGTCACCTGACTCTCTGAGGTGACCTGGATTAATGCCAGCTGGCAACACATTCTTACATGACTGATTGAAACACAGGTGTTTATTCTCAGCACCAGTGGAGTAAGACCTCTTAAACTCAAAAAAGTTTTCCCTGAAACTTTCCTCAGCTTTATAACCTCTAGTGTCACCGACTTAGATACTGTTCCACCATTTCAGATGTTATTTCTCAGCAGGGTCTCTTTAACATATTGCTTTTTTTTCTCCGTAAGGATTTCAGAGAACCATGGGATTTGACAACGCTGTGTTAGACCAGAGTCTCAGATCACTAATGCAGAATGTATTCTCAGAATATAACCGCTGACAAGATCGTCAGGAATCAAAAGCCAGCTACAGCTTAGCTGCAATGGTTCAAATGTATAGGCAGGGGATTCACCGAGGTTAAGAATAGACCTGCTTTTATTGTAGCAGCACCCATCTCGATGTTCCTCTCTTTATATCTGCAGAATCCTTCTCTGTTCACTCTTCACATGAATGAGGGACTATATATGGGTGCTGGATTTGCAGGATATCAAGATAGATAGATAGATAGATAGGACATAAGGACAGATAGATAGGTAGGTAGGTAGATAGATAGACAGATAGATAGGACAGACAGACAGATTAGATAGATAGATAGATAGATAGATAGATAGATAGATAGATAGATAGATAGATAGCACATAAGGACAGACAGATAGATAGATAGATAAATAGACAGGACATAAGGACAGATAGATAGATAGATAGATAGATAGATAGATAGAGAGAGAGAGATGTAGATATAGTTACAGTGGCTCACTGAGAAGATGTCTGGATGGATCTAACACACTGGAAGGTGTTACAAAGGAAATCAAAGAGGATTCTGTCAGTTCAATTCCATACAGACTCTTCAAGTTTTTTCCAGTTGCATTAGTTAAGCTTTACATATTCTCATTTTTTACACCACTCAAAGGTGCTCTGTTTCCACAAGAGTGGCATCTATTACAGAATAAATCCTTTTGTCTTCACAATGCTGATGTTCACTGTCACAGTCTTGGCTGATCACAAAAGCACAATTCTGTCTATTCTTCAAAGGAATGCAAACCCTGTTGCGCCTCCACATATTTTAGGGCTTGTGTCTAACACACAAGGATAAAAACAATCCTCACAAGACCTGTGAATTCAACACCAGAATCCAACAGCACCATTACACCTTCCACATAAATAAATACATAAATAACTAAAATGTCTTAATGTACAGTGGGTAGTCTGTTTTTTATTAATCTGGAATTTTGAATGGCATTTCAGAATATCTGTATTTTAGATTACAGCTTTTTATAAAAAAAAGAAAGAAACAACCACTAAAACTCAAAACAATCCATAAGTTTCAAGAAGAATGCCACATTTTAGAATCTAATTTTCTCAGAATATCTTTAGGCTCAGCACTTCCTGTTAATGATATTTCACTGCACCTCTAGGGCTGATTTCTGTTGATGCACAACTCCAACACTTCTTAGGGCATTAACTGGAAATTATCATTTGTGTTATGAGTTTACTGAAGGCTAGGTTTGATCTGTGGCTGTAAAAACATGTTATGTTACCATAAGAGAAACAATAATCTACCAGGCTATCTTAATAGTATCATAATTATTGTTTTAACCCGGGGTCCCCAAAGTTCAGAATTGAGTGGTCTTTATGTTTTTACAAGCTGAAAATATGAAAAATTCACAGGACAATGATCCCAAACACAACAGCAAGACCACCTCTGAATGGCTTAAGACAAACAAAATTAAGGTTTTGGAGTGGCCAAATCAAAGTCAGGACTTAAATCCGATTGAGATGCTGTGGCATGACCTTAAACCAGGGGTATCAAACTCAGTTTCTGGAGGGCCGGAACCCTGCAGTGTTCAGATGCAACCCTAATTAAACACACCTGATCCAGCTAATTAAGTCATTCAGGCTTATTTGAAAACTACATGGTTGGAACAAAACTGCAGGGCTGTGGCCCTTCAGGAACTGAGTTTGACACCCCTGCCTTAAACAGTCCTTTCATGCTTGAAAACCCTCCAGTGTGGCTGAATAAAAACAATTCTGCAAAGAAGAGTGGGCCAAAATTCATATACGGTGATGTGAAAGACTCATTGCCAGTTATCGCAAATGCTTGATTGCAGTTGTTGCTGCAAAGTGTGGCACAACCAGTTATTAGATTTAGGGGGCAATTATTTTTTCACGTAGTGCCAGGCAGGTTTGGACAGCTTTTTTCCCTTAATAAATGAAATCATCATTTCAAAACTGCATTTTGTATTTACTCGGGTTATCTTTGTGTAATATTAAAATTTATTTGATCTGAATCTTTTAAGTGTGACAAACATGCAAAAAAATTAATTAAAAAAAAAAAAAAAAACAGGAAGGGGGCAAAAACCTTTTCATGGCACTGTATACTTATATATTAAAATGAAAAGCTTTTAAGGTTGAAGCAGAAAATGTGAGATAATGGTGAAAATAAAGTGTATTTTCAGGATTTAATTGCAGACAGAGATCCAGTAACAACCATGTTCCCTGTGGGATCTTTGGTGCTAAAAAGGAAGCTGCAGTCCTTTCAGTGGAAAACAACACTCAGAGCAGACATAAGTGCAACCATATCTTATCTCATGGATGTTACTCAGACAGCCATAATTACATATGATATAATCAAAGACGGTTTTTCGCAATGTGAGAATCTACCGCGTCTTTGTCACAATTATTTTAAACATATTACAGACTTGTGTGACGTACGTTTGCGCCACGAGCTCAGACTGGTCCCAGACTGTCTGCTGGCGGAAGCACGAGTCACAGCTCGCTCCACGTTGCGTAAAGTGCGTTACGCTTTCCTCGAAATGTAGAGATGGATGCAAGAACGTAACAGGTAAGTACGTACGTGGCTTTGAGAATGGCGTTTCCGCAGTGGGGTCAGAGTTTTGTGCGGTGCGCAGCGTGAGTGTTTTAGTACCGAGCGGAGAGGAGATGCACACGGCACTCGAGTGAGGTAAACTATATAAAACCCGCTTTGTTTTCACACACTCCCACAACATGGACCCGAGCAGCTTCTGATGGGTCAATGAGAGCAGGGATATTATGATAAAATCGTGCAATGTTTTGAATTATTATTGGTTTTATAGCTTCCGGCGCTAGCAGTGTTAGCTGCTGCTGTTTAGATTTAACATCTTTCCGTCGATTGCGCATTATTAAAGCTGCTGCTCGACTAACGGCGTTTCGCTGCTGTAAATGAACGTGTTTATTGTGAATCGTGTTAATAAAATAGAGATTTGTTCACGTTGGCATTGGTTTGGATTCAGTGCGTCGTGGAAGGAAGGGAAATTTGAGGGTTTAATCGCATGCTTGGGCTCCAGGATCAGTCATGTGAATAAGTGTTGTAGTCTTGAAGATTGTCTCACGCTGGCTTATTTGTAAAACCGAATGTTCCTGTTTTACTGGTTTCTCTTCAGACTACAAGATTAATCTGTTTAATATGTTTTCTTTGAGGTTTCCCCTTGATTCATATTTTAATTACACTTTTTACAATGTCAAATTAAAGTGGCAGGTAATCTTGAGTTGTGTAAAATGTGAGTGATGTAATAATGCGGATTATGCTTGATGCCAGTTTTGTTAGTTTCTTTGCGCATTTTCCAGGCCCTGACAGTTAATGTGCAACATGTTTCCAAATGACCAGTTCTGAGTAACATTTGGCAGATCCAAGTCTGACCACCTAAAAAGTACCCAAATCTCTTCTAAAAATAGCCTGGCTAAGCAGGAAGACCAGCTAAAACCAGTCTCCCAACAAATATCTATATATTTAAATGAAGTCGAACACAGTTTGTTTTATAATGTGACATCAGAAGGGTCTTACTACAATAAACACTTCTAGTCTGTTGTAGGAAAAGGATGAATAAGATACTAGTCTTTACGTTTTAATGCCGGAAGTGTGACAATGACTGCACAAATGCCGGTTCTGCTGCAGTGGGACGATGATGCTGTTTTCCTGTTGAGCTATTGCACACCTGCTGAAGCCTTCCTCTGTTTAACCGTAGCCACAGAAACTGAACTGATGTTCATGGACATGCAGAGCCTCTGCTTGCAGATGTTAATGTGAAAAGAGAAATCTAAGATCTTTAAATCCAAACTACTCCACTAAATGTGTTCATTTGTCAAAGGCACTGTATTCACCTCCACTGCAATCTCCAAGTCCTGTTTATTTTTTTTATACTTAGTTGTATGACCATGGGAAAAAAAAAATATATATATATATATATATATTTAAATTAAAAAATATAAAAAAAATTTTTTTATATTTATTTATTTATTTTTTCTTACATAAACCCAGTGTCTTTTCTCAGTGGAGATTCTGAAGATGCAATAAATAAAATGTAGCCTGTTTTTAAGGAAGTGTATGCACCTACCAAAACCCTTAATAGTATTAGATAATGCAGTGGTTTTGCAACTTTGGATGGATTGCAGTTCTGTCACGGTTCTGCCTGAGGGTCTGTGATGGCCAGCCGGTAGTTACAATATCTTTCTCGCTTAATGGTCATTCAAAAAATTGTAACACATCTGAAAAAATGTCAGTAAAAATGCATTTAGTGGAATTTAAAAATACATGACTTGACCACTCCTTTTTCTCTCCTCCCTTGACTGCTGGTGCTGACTTTGGTCTACTTTCGAGGCGAGGTGTTTGACATTCAGATGAGCTTAAAGGCTTGGGACTGTGAGCATTCTTGAGGTGCCAATTAATGTTGTCGTGACGGCATTTTCTTGTGGCTGTTGAACCATTTGTGGCATTTAGGATTAGGTGCACAAAACAATCTAGTAGCAGAAATTAGCGTTAGCAAAGATGGCAGATTGTGTCCTCTCACTGTGTCAGCTTAGTAACTGCCATTGAGGTGAATAGGAATGCTAACTCATAGCTTTATCCAGATATTAAATGGATTCTTCCAGTTGACTTTACAACAGATTATTCTTGTTATTGAGGATAATCAAATAATATTTATTGTAAGACTATAGAGGATACACAGTTGACCATGTAGGTGGAGATGCTGGTCTATATCTGTTGCTGTTAGGTTTAACCTGAAAAAGCTGCATTTCTGGTTCCATCGTTATGTGATAGACTGATAGCAACAGACAGACATTCCTAACCACTGATACTTTGTGGTACAACCCAGGTGTCTCTTTAGATAATAGTGATACATTTTATCTTTAAAGGGTAGTAGTTCCCACAAATTCATTCAAATCAACAATGAATTCTTTCTTTTGTGAAACATAAAAGATGTTTTGAATGTAAATGATGACAAAACTGATGGTGAACTCGTTGATTTGTTCTGAAAGTTGAATATCTTGCATGTATTATTTTTCTATGAACAGTCTCAAACAAAGTCACTTTACAGGCCAGCATTAAACAAGAATTTGTCAAATACGGGTTGGCATTTCATCATGTGACTTGCCTAGTCTTAATCGAACGAGACTTGATGTTTGGAAATAACAACGCATAAGATTGTTCACATGATCCGCTATAGGTGCCACATACTGAGCTGTTAAGCGTACAGTCTTGAACAGAGAGATTAAATGAACATGAGCTCTGTGGGTGAGGTCTCGTTAAGGAAAAGACGTCTTAAGATTTTAGGGGGCCTTAGCAGGTACCTTAAAATGTATGTTTTATAATATCTCATTAAACACTTTAAGTTGATATGTTTTACGGCACATTGTGTGGTGGTTTAATTATGCATAAAAAGCCTGTGGTCTATTCCAGGTGACTTTTTAGTTACCATTCCTTTGTTCAAGACCAAAAAAAATCAGGTCAAGTATGTAGGGGTTATATAGCTCTGAGCATTCAGAGGCCATATGTATTCAATGTACAGTCTCTATATTGTAGCACAGGAATAATAATCTCTATATTTTAGTCAGGAATAAGATTGTTTTACAACACGCAACATACAAAGCCTCAAATGAACTTCCTTTAATTTTGAAGAAAATTGTTGAAGCATCTTTTTAGTCATACTAGACTTTTATTTTGATAAAGGGACTTTCAGGGATTAGATCAGCAATCCAAAAACAGCATGGTTCAGAGTTTGCTTATATCTTAAGTTTAAACATCTGCATTATTGACATGCATATTCATCTTGAACCACACACTTAACAGTACATGTTGCTTAACATCCCAACTGATATAACATCCTGTTCTTAAAGCGCCCCTACTATGCCGTGTTTCATGCAGTGTGTCATGTAGCAGTATGTGAACATAAACTTTCTGCAAAGTTGTGAAGCCGAAAGTGCACGATATATAAAGTTATTGTCTATCAAAAAAAAAGAGTCGGCTCGCAATCGCCTAAACGAGTTGTCAGGAATTCGAATCTTATTCTGTTATGGCTGTTCGTCACAAAGTATTTTTTGAGAAAACTACAGTGTGTTTTGACCTTGGATGCATGTAAACCTGTTTTAGGAGACTCATAAAACAATATTAGCAACCTTAAAAATGGCATAATAGGGGCACTTTAATGCATAAGCTATTCTTAAGCCTAGCTGCAGGAGTTTTAGTGTGATGATTTGTAACATTGGTTGGGTCATCAGGAAGGACTCTGAATGTTTCAGGTATTCTTATTGCAATCGAGAGATGAACAATGTATTGCCAGCTATATCAGTATTGGTAGATATATTTAAGATGATAAATTGCAGTCATATGACCTACATAATTTCTAGATGCCCTACTATTGTTAAAGACCAAGTAAAACGTTTACTAAAGGTTTTCCATCCATGGCACACATGCATTTTATTTATTTTATTTATTTATTCTTGTAATAACTGTGAGAGTTGGCAATTGGCACATAGAATTTGTTCATTCCAGTGATTCATTGTAGGCATCATTTATTTTATTTTATTTACATGTACACAATTTTTTTGTGCCAGTTGAAGCAAATTAAGAATTATCATAGCAGTCAAAGTTTCTGTACCTACTCTCAGCAGTTCCTCGCCAATGAGTCTCCCTGTAGCCCCCCGCACCATTGTTAAAATTGACCTGACAAGCGTTAAAAAGCCCTCTGATTAGTATCTGGCCTTCTCTTTGATAACCACCTCTCTCCTTTTCAGATGGTCTGGGTAATAGCCCTCTGGTGTCTGATGGACTTCACAGACTGAAGTCTCACAGGGGAAAAACTACAGCCATCAAAGTATTCTCTCCTACATTGTCCATGAAAACGCTGGACCATTACTTATGGTGCTGGCTTCTTCCTTCTGATATTTAGGCTCTGCTGCTGACCTTTGAAGCCAATTTACAGAAGCTGTTGAGCCGAATCACACGCAGTTGGCTGTAGTTTGGCTGTGTTAACCGAAAGCCTTGAGAACAAATTGCATGTATTTAGTCCATCTGGTGAAATATGAAGTTCCGCTATGTTAAAAAAAAAAAAAAAAAAGGCAGTTTGATGGTTGATTCTTTGTTGGAATATTTGGTTAACGTAACCAGAAAGACCTCATAAGTGATGAGTTTTCCTGAACATATGGACATGTCAGGATCCCTGTTTACAGTAATTTTTATTTTATTTTATTTGATGGCTACTTCAGGCCTGATTAGCTCAAATCTCTCCCTCCACCCACTCCTACACACCCACCGGTACACTTACAAACACACGTCCAGTACACCCTCCCCTCTGCACTAAATCACCACACTTGAAGAGTTCAAAACATCAGACCTCGTTTCATATTGCTGTAGAAGAGCGTTCCCTGCCCGAGTTGACAGCGTATGACCTGTTCCTCCACCTCCTGTTGAGACAGAAAGAGGTAAGCTGTCAGATGCACCTGCAGTCAGATCTGCAGATCCTAAACTGATCTGTACGGCACATTTTCAATCGGGATAGACTGTCAAAAGCCAATCCTAGTTGCGTGAAGATTAGATTGAGCAGTTGAGCAAGGCGACGGAAACACTTGAAGGTGATTAACTTGTTTTGGAGTTGGTGGTTTTGAAAGTTGCCACCTGTCTTGCATGCAGTGTTTTGGATTGATTGTTTAGTGTGTATTTGACTTGGTATCACTGTTAAAGTTAGCCTAACCCACTCTCTAAATATTTCTAGGTTAATCCAGGTTACTTAACTGATGTTATTTCCTCTCTTCATGTGATCACAGCAGTTCTGAATGTTTTTATGAGGTGTTAACCAGTTTATGATCAAAATAGGCAGTTTTATGGACAGGTTACAGTTTAAGTTCTTGCGATTTGGGTGAAAACATTTCTGTTTGTTCTTAGTATAATTAGATAATCTTACATTTAGTCTCAACTAACATAATTATGTTGCTACTGTGCATTATGGTGTAGGTCCTCCACATGAACTGAATGACATGCTGTTATGGACCTTCTGGAGTGTCTGTTTATTTTAGAGGTGTGTGTGTGTTTGGAGTCAAGAGGCCATGCTTTTCAAAGCTTTGATTCTTGACTCCACCCAGACACACACTCTGGCCCCTTTAACCAGTGCTGGACCATCTTATTTGGACTAGATTCTTCTTGAAAGACCTTATTAGATGCCTTTGTTTGGTAGTCTACATCCACTGGACTTAGATTGGTCCTGGTGGAGTTATATATTTCTGTCATTTCCCAGAATTCCTTGTGCTGGCAAACATGTGTAGTTCCCATCTGCTGTGTGGCATCTGCTCATCCCTCAAGCCTTGAGGCTTCTCCTGACATACAAATCTTTTTTTTTTTTTCGCTGTGTTGCATGTGAAATATGACTGATTGAATGCGTAGATGTATCAAGGACAGATCATATATCTAGAGTTATTGGTTGAAGAGATATATGCTCCCATATAGCTTGGCTAAGCCGGAGATCATAGAATTGTTCTTCAGCCTGCTAAAATTCACATTGACCACTAAATGAGTTGGCACAGGCATGAATCAAAGGGGATTATTAGCCAGATCGCCACAAAGTTGTTTGCTGTTGTAAAAGCTGCTTTATTTGATCCAGACGAGTCCCGCTGTAACCTTGTTTAGCCCAGCATCTGCCTTACAGTAAGCTAGATTGTAAACAGGAATGTACCGGAGGTGGACTCACGCGTGACTTGCGAGAGATGTTCAGTCTAGGCAGAAGCCTTGTGAGAGTCATATGAGGCATCTTAAGGGCTCTCTTTCTCTTCCTCTGTTGCTCAGAGACTCAGGTTAATGTATAATAACAGTTCATGGGGTAGCCCGTCAGCTTATTCCAGGAATGGATTCTGTGGAGGGTGATACTCGGTACAACTTGCTATTATAAATGTAGAAAAATATAGCTTGTCAGCTTCTAATTTCTCTCTCTCTAAGTTTTGTTGAAGCTGGTTACAAAATTAATTTAGCACGTAGCAGCCTGTGTCGTTTGGAGTTCATCCAGTGTTTTTTTTTTTCCTTTGGCCGTGTCATGGTTTGGTGTTTTCTATGAATTTTCAAAAAGATATTGCAGATTAAATCTTTTTCATTTATTAGCATTCTTTTTTCTTAAATTTGTTTCTTTCTGTTCCTTTTGTTGCTGTTTAGCTATTCATTCTTTTCTTTCTTTGTTTTCCTTTTTGTCCACTTATTTTTTCAGTTATTTTTGTTTGTGCACTCATTCTTTTTTGTTTGCTCTTTTTATTTGTTAGGATATTTTGCTATATCTCCCTTTTATGTTACCTATTTGTTTGTTCATTTTTTATTTTTTTTTCTGCTCATTCACTTATTCTTTTTTGTTTTTGTTGTTTTTATTTGTTTTTAAGTTAAGATCATATATATGTTAACTGCACGATTTTATCAATCCTATAAGGTCATTGCATGTCACATTGTGCGACATGGATCTAATAAACTTGGCTACGACCTAGGGCTGGGCGATATATATCGAACGATATTTTGCGCATTTCGTCAGTAAAGCCGGTTCTTTGATTAGCGGAAAATCTCCATCACCTGTTTTGAAATAGAGCGCCAGTTAATACACAGAGCCGTAGATCACTGACAAGCTACGCAATACCGCGTTCATTTTCGCGGGTGATTAACTGGCGTAGCTTGTCAGTGATCTACGGCTCTGTGTATTAACTGGCGCTCTATTTCAAAACAGGTGATGGAGATTTTCCGCTAATCAAAGAACCGGCTTTACTGACGAAATGCGCATGGATATATCGAACGATATATATCGCCCAGCCCTAGGACTGTACGATGATGACACCTATTGATTCGTACGATACGACACGTTTCTATAGAAGTATAAAACATCATCCGCATGCGCAAGTGGTAAACAAAAAGAGCATGATAAATCACTCTTTAGCAGTTGTAGTTTTTATGTGTGCTGAAAAAAACTGGAAGAGGCAAAAGAGCCACGATCACAGAAAACGCCACGATTATTTCACGATGCCAATCTTTCGTCTGGAACAGCCGAAAATCGTGCGGTGTGTCACAGGCTTTACCATTCTTTAAACTGTACTTAAGTTTGCTTTGTCTTATCACATATTTATTAGGAAATACAGAAATAATGATATTATTATATTAATAATAATAATAATAATAATATCATATTTAAAAAGGATAGTTCACCCAAAAATGAAAATTGTCATTAATTAGGCCTACTCAACCTCATGTCATTCCAAACCCGTAAGACCTTCGTTCATCTTTGCAACACAAATGTAATTTTTACAAAGCTACAAGAATACTTTTTGTGCACAAACAATTTTTCTCCCCGTGCTACTGTATTCCGCCATTATGGAGAGTAACACGACGTGTTCTACGACGTGTTCTACGTCAGAAGCACCACACGTATGCGTCGTGATACTCTCCATAATGGCAGCAGACGGGATGAGGAGAATTGTTGATGAATTATTTTGTTTTCTTTGCACATAAAAAAGTATTCTCATAGATTTGTAAAATGACGGTTGAACCACTGATGTCACATGGACAGTTTTAACAATGTCGTTACTACCTTTCTGGGCATGGGAACATTTCAGTTGCGTTGCTGTCTATGGAGGGTCAGAGAGCTCTCGGATTTCATCAATATCTTAATTTGTGTTCTGAAGATGAACGAAGGTCTTACCGGTTTGGAACAACATGAGGGTGAGTAATTAATGACAGAATTTTCATTTTCATTATCCCTTTAATTGGTTTTGTTTTCTACTCAGACTTTTAAAGCCAAAGGTGGATCACAGTGTAATAACATACAGGGATATTAGAGATGCTAATACAATAAATAGATAAATAAATAAATAAATTAATTAGTGCTATCAAACGATTAATCGCGATTAATCGCATACAAAATACGTTTTTGTTTGCATAATATATGTGTTTGTGTATATTTATTATGTATATATAAATACACACACATATAGTATATATTTTGAATATATTTACATGTATTTACATGTCTATATTTATATTCATATAATTTATATTATAAATAAATATATTTAATATATAAACAACATATTTTTTTGAAATACATGCATGTGTGTGTATTTATACATAATAAATATACACAACACACATATATAATGTAAACAACTTTTATTTTGGATGCGATTAATCACGATTAATCGTTTGACAGCACTAAAATAAATATAAGTAAATATTCTTTGATAGCCTCTTTTAGTTAAGGTCATCACAGACATGCAGCAATAAGAAGAATCTCAGCCACAATCCCTGAGGCACTGAGTGCTGATTTCAGCCTCTGTGTGTGAGGACCATAGACTGTAAAAAAAGATGGACAACACGTCTCCACTTCCTTCCACTATAGAAAAGTGAAGCCAAAGCATCTCAGTATGGCCGCTGTAAATAACGTTATTTGGAGCCAGAGTCTGCGCAGTAGAGATTCGTTTGGAGCCCGAGTCTGCGCAGTAGTGTCGTGAGGTGGAGTCGCGGTATCAAAGTCCTGTCCAAACCCAATCGTAAGATCACAATCATGACACCACGCCCCGTTTTTATAGTATCAAATAACTGCCTAAAGGCAAACCTTTTAGAAAAACGAACACTTGAACATACATCAGCATGATAAAAACTACCTCAAATGATGGAAACCACCTTTGGGAAAAATTTATTTGAAGTGTAATTTGATTATTTAGTTCGTCTCATGTCCCATTAGATTACATGGAGAGGGCGGGGTTCAAGACCTATACTGCAGCCGGCCACCTGGGGGATGATTAAGACGCTTTGGCTTCACTTTCCAGGACTCGTGCGGCACACTTGGTGAGGACACTATATAAACACACCTCACTAAATGGCACATTGCTCTTCTCATTCATAGCTAAGTATAACGGGAGCTTATGGAAAAATGAGCTTTCAGTTTATCCTTCCCATTACCATCCAAACACAACACAGTATTCAGAAAGCATGACTCTGTCCAGACAATGGCTCTGCAGACAAGAACAGATGATGTCTAGAGCAGTGGTTTTCAAACCTGTCCTGGAGGACCGCCTGCCCTGCACATTTTGTATGTCTCCCTAATCAGACACACACAATTTAGTTCTTGCAGTCTCTACTAATGAGCTGTTGAGTGGAATCAGGTGTGTTAGATGAGGGAGAAATATGCAGGGCAGGAGGTCCTCCAGGACAGGTTTGAAAACCCCTGGTCTAGAATATCATCTGTTGTGATACAGCATGCATTTGTTCTGAATTGCACGAAAATTTCTGCAAGGATTGGTGGTTCAACACTAAACATGCAGATTTGCTAGTACATTTTAAAGACATCATATAAGGATTAGGTTTAACTCTTACTTAAACTGGAAATTTAGTTTCATGACATTCCATTTCCTTCCATTCATGACATGACCAGATAACAGAAAATTTCCTTAACTCTCCCTGTTATGATGTATGAAGACGCTACAGAATGTAATTGGCATATTTTAACTGAAAATTAATTTGTGAACAGTTGAGTGATGTTTTAGGTGTGAATTAAAAGTTCAATTCAAGAGCCCCTCTGCCTTTTATTCACTTGATCACAAGTGTTTTCGAGCAGAAGTAGTTCTAGTCCTCTAGTATTTGTCTTATGATATCTCTGCAGCACATGACTATGCTGCTTTTAGGATTTCCCTTTTTTTTTTTTTTTTTACAAAATGTTCACCCATTTTTGAGATGTCATATAACTAACAAAGAGCATATTGAGCCAGCACAGTGAGGCAGTATTATCAGCACTCCTGCCCCATCCTATCTCCTGAAGGGTTCACAGGTCACTCCACTCTCATGTTTATAAACACTGTGCTGTCGAGAGGAAGGATCATAATCATACTATGTTTTAACCAACTTCACGCTTCAGGTTTACACACTTTAACAGACTGGAGCACAGGCTGTCGTAAGTACTGCTTACAGGATGTTTTGACTTAAAGAACCATTCAATAAATTAGAATCTTTTGTATTATATGCATGGCTCATTTTTTGTCTAAAGGTTTTAGTTTTCTCCCCTAGTTGTGGTTGATTTACACTTGTTCACATGCAGTTGAGGGATTTTTTTTCTTTTTATTCTCGGAACCTAAGTGTATCCCACCAGTGCTGTGATCTCTATGTACTTTCAACTTTGCATTGACAGTTGTTTGGCGGATGTATGATTCCTTCCAATAGGGAAGTTATGTTTGATAAATGATTATCTGACTGCAATATATTCCTCACGTTTTACACTCTGCGGCATATAAATGTCTTTTGTTCTTAGTGTAGGTATATATTTTTTCCTGTAAACACAATTCGCAGTAGATGTCATATTTCCTCAACATGATAAACTCGTGAAAGACTGTTGCAAAAGCTGAAGTATGTTGTTGTGTTTGCATGTTGTTTTTAATATACCAGATTTCTAGAAAAAGGAATATTGGCTTAATCTGCTATAACCAATTAGCAGAATATAGTATGCAGTACAAGCTACATTAAAAAATGGAATAAAACTTTTGGGAACACTCACACCCAGATCCATTTCACAAACATTTTTTCTTATTTGTGGCTCTTGTATGCAGATCGAAGAAAAGACTCTTTCTCATGCTGAGATCTCTGTTTTGTTTGGTAGCAGATTGATCACACTTTCCCCTCCAGGCTCACAGTAGTTGCTGTAGGGGGACCATTAAGGCTCTTCAGTACTTATCCAGCTGGGAATCTATCAGCCCCCTGGAAAAGGGATAAATCTAGATTTTTTTTTCCTATAATAACATGGCTCTCAAGATGAAAACCCATTTAGAATTTTTTTTAATAATCAAGTAAGTGATTAATGTCGGCTATGTGCAACAAACATCTGTATTCTGTAAAATAGGTTTCGGTTTGGGTCTTTTGTACATGCTACTTTAAATATGAAACTGTTTTACTCAAGATGTCTGCAGAGGAGTTACCAAAGATGAGCATGACTGAAAGGTTTTTTTTCTTCCTACTAACATTTGAGTATAAAAATCAAACCCCAACAATAAAATGAACTAGACAAGGTTAGATGATTACCGTAAAAGTCCATAACTGTCGCCAGTAGTTCATACTGCTGTTGAAACATTATGATGAGACCAGTTTTCCTGTCGGTTAATGTGATGTTCATCATTAAGCGTTATTGATATTTGTAGAACAATTTGGTAACACTTTAGTATAGGGACCAATTCTCACTATTACCTAGCTGCTTATTAACATGCCTATCATTAACATATTGGCTGTTTATTAGTACTTATAGAGCACATATTCTGCATGACCATATTCAACATCTCTAATCCTACCCCATATCTAAACTTAACAACTTCCTTACTATTAATAAGCAGCAAATTAGTAGTTTGAGGCAAAAGCCGTAGTTAATGGTTTGTTAATAGTAGGGCTGGACAGTAATTCAATATCAATATGTATCGCGATATAATTTTTTTTCAATAACGGTGATATGATTTTTAAACACATTAACGATATTTCGATATACATTACCAGTGTTTCCCATACATTGATTTATTTGGGGGTTATAGAAATTAATACTTTTATTTAGCAAGGATGCTTTAAATTGATCAAAAGTGATGATAAAGACATTTATAATGTTACAAAAGATTTCTATTTCAGATAGATTCTGTTCTTCTGAACTTTCTATTCATCAAAGAAACCTGAAAAAAATTATACTCCGCTGTTTTCAACATAAATGTTTTTTGAGCAGCAAATCAGAATATTAGAATGATTTCTGAAGGATCATGTGACTGGAGTAATGATGCTAAAAATTCAGCTTTGAAATCACAGGAATAAATTACAGGAATATTTTCAAACAGAACACAGTTATTTTAAATGGTAAATATTTCAAAATGTTACTGTTTTTGCTGTATTTTGGATCAAAAAAATGCAGGCTTGGTGAGCAGAAGAGAATTCTTTAAAAAACAAAAATCTTACTGTTCAAAAACTTTTGACTGGTAGTGTATATGTTAGCCTATAGGCTAGTTTGAAGTTAAAGATACTAATATTAATGAGTCTGAGATGTTTATTTGACAGTGATTTCACATTTCGTGTTTGTATGAAGGCTAAATACAAATAAAAGGTGAACATTAATTTATTTGTGCTGGGTTTTTCCCCCCTAAAATATTATATAGTTTTATAGGAGGAGCTCATAGACTTGGCAAATTCATTTTTCATAAGTTTGTAGGTACAGACATCTTTTATGAGGCTTTTTTAAATAGTGTTCATATCGATATCGGAATTATATCGTATCGACCGAAATTAAGAAATATATCGTGATATAAATTTTGGCCATATCGTCCAGCCCTAGTTAATAGCGAGAGTTGGACCTTAAAATAAAGTGTGACCAACAATTTAGATGTATTTCTGGTGTATTGAGTTGGATTTCTGTTTCTTCACAGAGGTTTCACAGCGAGGAGATAATGAGAGTTCACACACATACCAGATTCTGCTTTCTCTGCGTGCTGACCCTGCTGTACCATCAGTGCAGTCACTGCCATGAAGGAGGGTCCCACCATCACCATGGGCACAACCACGGTGACCACGACCATGTCCACAGTGACCTGCAGATTTCAGAATTGTCCTGCGATGGTTTATCAGACCAGTTTGTACACAGCGGCCATGGCAAATCTGCAGAGAACGAGCAACGTTACTACATCCAGCAGTTGTTCTGTCGGTATGGTCACAAGGATCGTCTGGATTTTAAAGGGTTCCAGAGTCTGCTGTTGAGTTT
The DNA here is from genome assembly GCA_021397915.2 of Tor tambroides. Taxonomy (NCBI): domain Eukaryota; kingdom Metazoa; phylum Chordata; class Actinopteri; order Cypriniformes; family Cyprinidae; genus Tor; species Tor tambroides. The sequence goes on along the minus strand of JAFVLL020036369.1, from coordinate 2,827 downwards.
AGGGCTGGGCGAAGTGCGCGTGGTTGGGCTGGAGCATGAAGATCTGGGCCACGATCACGTGGCACACTTAGATATTCTCGAGGTTCAGGAAGGTCGGCACTCGCATTCAGCCAGCCATCCGCATCTTCATGAGAAGCCCCACATCTCACACAAGACCCATCAACATTCCCACCATGAGAATGAACAACACGGCCCTGCTGAGGAGCTACCGTGCAGCAAAACACTTGGCACCGGAGCCGAGAGCACCACTCACAGTGGATCTGAGGGACATGATCATGGGGGACATGATCATGACCATGATCATGAACATGATCACCATGACCATGACCATGAGAAAGACAGTGATCACAAACATGTTACAGACAGTCCTCATACTCAAGATGACCATGACCAATTTGAGCAAAAGAGTAGTGAACATTCACAAGAAAATAATGATCTCAGTGACCAAAACCACCACCATCACGACCACCATCACCACAAGCATCCCCACCCTCATCTCCATGGTCCTGACAGCATGGAGCACAACACAGAAACCCCTCATCTCACACCCAGAATACAGCCTTCTGCCCCAACTGAGCTACCCACCACACAACCCAGAAGAAACAGCAGACCACCTAAAGCCAGAGCTCATCGAGGCCGCAACAAGACCAGCATCAGTGTTACTCAGGCTGGCGAGCTGGAGACAAGAAGAGATGACCATGACCATAGCAGCCAAGATCACAGCTCTATTCAGCCGCAGAGGGGCAGGAGAGAGGTTCCAGGAGAAGATCTGTCTGTGAAATCACATCCACATGGTGTTCTTCACCAACATGAGGAGGTATATCTTAGTGTCTGTCCTAACTGGTTGATTATGAATGGCTTTGCCCTTCAGATGTGCCTCAAGAGTCATTTGAAATGGTTTCTCTTAGTTGGTCTAATCAGGGATTAGTCCATATGTAGAAATACTTTTAATGGTATCAAAGCACTTCCTTTGTAACAATTTAAATAGTTTTTGCCAAACTTCAGATGACCTGCTTTAAGCAGGGTATCTATGTTATAATGCATAATTAATAGTTGTTGTGTGAGGACTATGATAGGTTTGTGGAATCAGCAGTGGAGTACAGTAATAAACCAGTTTAATGTTAAAATAACAGATTAATGCCCATGCACCTTCTCTGCTGCTGTAGCATTATTTTATCACAGTTTTTTGTCCTTTTTAAATACTATATGATATATTTTCAATTATCAGTAGCTTAAACTGAAATTTTAGTATATTGAAGTTTAATGTTTTGATATGCAGGACTTCTGCATGTGTAATTATTTTTCATTCTTGTTTGCAGATCAATACATTTAATGTCTTCATTAATCTTCCGTATTGTAGGATGAAGTATATTTAAATAAAAATGTAAGCATTGTTCATCAATCAGTACCTTTTAATATTCAAATTCTTTTAATACTTAAGTACGTTAAAAATCAAATACTTTTTTACTTTCACTCAAGTAAAATTGAAAATGAGTACTTGTGTCCGTTAGTGCATCGACATATAGCGCAACTGCTCACAGCAACCCGAGTTCGATTCCCGCCTCGAGGTCCTTTGCTGATCCCACTCGCCTCTCTCCAACCCAATACTTTCCTGTCATCTCTCCACTGTCCTCTCAAAATAAAAAAAGGCAAAAAAAGAAAATGAGTACTTAAATGTTTAATATTTAATTAAGGCATCTGTACATTTACTCAAATACTTGATTTGTGTACTTCATCCACCACTAGGAATTGAAGGTTATTTGGTTAATTAGCATAATTAGGAGTTGACCCTAAACTAGCCACCATGCTGATTAGACTTTCAGACAGCCATTAACTAGTGGATTTCACACATTCCTGGTACTAATATAAGATATATATTTTATGTGATATATATTTTATGTGATTTATATTTCTTGTATGTGTTGAAAAATGAATAAAGGAGAATCAAGCAATGAATCAAAGTAAAACTCTGTCTCTCTCTCCAGTGTCTGAATTTAACGGAGCTGCTACACCATTATGGACTGAGTTCGGATTCTCTCATATCTCCAGTGCAGTTCACCTATTTATGTCCAGCTCTGCTCTATCAGATAGACAGACGCTTCTGCATCCTTCATTATCACCATGTTGAGGCTGAAGTACAAGATGAAACATCTTCAGGTACAGGTGTTCCTGCATTAGTATAATTGTGTTTTTACAAAGTATATGCACTCATCTACAATTCTCATTGTCTGTGTAGTTTGCTAGCTGATAAAGAGGGTAAACAGACATAGTAAATTGTTGAGAATCATTGCTAAACCATATTAAAACAGTTTAATGGTGCTAGAGTTACCTTAGTTGAAACTCTTTGAGTTCAGTGACAAGAATCCCGGTCTAATCCACTGATTGTGTTTCTGCAGTGTGGGTCTGGATGTGGGGATTTGTGTCGATCACCATCATCAGCCTGCTGTCTCTGCTGGGTGTTGTTCTGGTGCCCATCCTCAACCAGTCCTGCTTCAAGTTTCTCTTGACCTTCCTGGTGGCGCTGGCCGTGGGAACCCTCAGTGGTGACGCCTTACTGCATCTACTCCCTCATGTGAGTTCACTCTTTAGGGGCAAACAAAGATTTAACCATTGCAAAGGTCCAAACTACAAAGCCCAAGTAATCAAACCTTTATTATACCTTACAGTCTCAAAGTGGCCATGATCACAGCCATGGAGGACACGTGGAGGAAGAACCCACAAACTTTCTGACCAAGTTTGATGGAGTTTGGAAAGGACTGACTGCACTAGCAGGAATCTACCTCCTCTTCATCATTGAACATTGCATTGGCATGTTCAAACACTACAG
>JAFVLL020036368.1:22949-59238 GCA_021397915.2 Tor tambroides | reverse complement strand
CTGCATTTGTCCTCATCAAACATGGCAAACTTGAGCTTCTGGACCTCCTCAAAGTGGTAATCCACTTGGAATTTTACACCAAATACTGGATTCAGGTTGTTCACGGCAGTCTCTGTTCGAGCCAGCTGAAATGAGATACAAACAGAGGACATGTGATTAATAGGATTTACACCCACTTATGGTGCAAATTCACGCACTCATTATATGTCTTTCAGTAGTGTAATACAAAGTAACTGCAAAATAAATTTGCTAAAATTGCTAAATCCTAAAAGTTAAAGGGATAGTTCACCCAAAAAAAGAAAATTCTGTCATTAATTACTCACCCTCGTGTCGTTCCAAACTCGTATGACCTTCGTTCATCTTTGGAACACAAATGAAGATATTTTTGATGAAATCCGAGAGCTTTCTGACCTTCCATAGACAGCAATGCAACTACCACGTTCAAGGCCCAGAAATGTAGTGAGGATTTCATTAAAATAGTTCATGTGACATCAGTGGTTCAACCGTAATTTTATGAAGCTACAAGAATAATTTTTGTGTGCAAAGAATATTGACTTTATTTGACGATTTCTTCTCTTCTGGGTCAGTCCACATGGACAATTTTAACAATGTCCTTGCTACTTTTCTGGGCCTTGAAAATGGTAATTGCACTGATTTCTATGGAGGGTCAGAAAGCTCTTAGATTTCATCAAAAATATCTTAATTTGTGTTCCGAAGATGAAGGAAGGTCTTACGGGTTTGGAACGACATGAGGGTGAGTAATTAATGACAGAATTTTCATTTTTGGGTGAACTATCCCTCTAAGATAAAAGATAGCCTAATATATCAGGCTGGCAAATTAATTTACCTATACTCTCTGGTCACATCTCACTGTAAAATCAAATTAAGAGTGAATAAATATGAAATTATTTTTTGCATAAAAAGCAAAGCCTAATTTTTAGGAAAATAATGATTATTTGGCATTGTAGCATTATTATGGCACAGAATCAAAAACTTTACTCAGGTTAGACACCATACTGAATTTAATACAGATGAAAACGAGGCTGTCAGGGATAGACTTACAGTCTTTAACATGGCATCCACTGCATAAAGGTCCAATGTCACATTATTTTGCAAACTCATAAATTTTAAAATAGTTTTATGGAGCTTTTGTGTACTGAAATTTTTTTGGAAAGGCATTTTGTCACCTCAATAATCGGTATGTTGTTAAATGTATAAATGCATATATTTTTATCTCTCTCAGCCTCATTTTCATTCCTGTCAAAATTTAAATACGGCACCTGATTAAGACTGTAATTATTGTAAGTTTTTTTGTCATTTTGTAATTTGTAATTACTATTACTCAATAAATTCTTTGTACCGTAAAAAATAAGCATAACTTCAAGGTGTCACAAATGAAAGACAACAGTAAATCTTTATATACAAAAATATATTTAATACATTATTAATTATTACAGTACTGAGAATGAAATTATTTTGTATTACACACAATCACTACCATACTGGTGTAATGATCATGAGAACATGAATAACAGCTTGGATAGAGTCTTTGTTTATTATTCATGTAAATCTGTATGTAAATCTATTCATTTAATATTAGCGTTCTTAATTCCTAAACACATCATATTCTAAAATGCATTTAACCATGCATTTTTATACTACAAATACATTCCTTTGTTTGTTTCTTGGTGTTTCCATGGTTACAGTGTGCTGTGGAAGAGTGATTTCATGTGCCGGCTTGCCCTACTGACCAGCAGCACTGGCCTGTGATGATTGGACCGCTGAGGGCACAGTCCCATAGAGACTGTACAGACACTCGTGTGCTCGCACTGCAACCTATTTTGATCTTCGGTTCATTTTTTTATCCAGTGTACAAAGAGATTAAAACCTGTTTTCCTCAGATTTTGCTTCCTACATGCCAGCTATTTCAGCTTTCTATGCTTCCAACTTGTGCTTATGTCCCCAAAGATATCTCTACATATCTGTTTTTACAATCCAAATTCCATCTTCTTTTCTTTCATATTCACGTCAGTCTGCTTTCTATCTCTAACTATCAGCAGATTTTATTAAAAGTTAACCTGTGCTATCCACAATAAATCTGTGAAGGTGGAAAGTGAATACTTTTAATAACTTCTTACCTCCACCCAATTGCCATCCACATCATGGAAAAGAACACAGAAGGGGTCAGACTTGGATGCCACGTCACGGTCCAGCAGGTTGGCGCCACAGACAGAGAGTTCTACCTTTGTGACGCAGTGCTGGGGCACAATGGCAGGACCCACGTCGGGGCCCGAGGCCAGAGTATAGGCCATGGAGATGGGAGTACCTCCTCTCCCACACCCTGTGGGCAACAAAAGAGTATTTCTACTCAGTATAATTTCTTATATACTCATTTGCAAAGAATCATCTAATTTGAACCTGAAATAAACAGAACACTTTGAACATTTTAAAGAGGTCATGAACTGAGAAATCCAAATTCCCTTGATCTTTTGATATATAAGAAGTCATTGTGCTATAAAAATATTCTGTAAATTTCAGAACTCAAAACTTTCTCGTTAATCTAAAAACAGCTTATACTGAAGCCAATCTGCCAAAACAACAGGTTGTGGAATGTGCCAATTTATGACGTAATAGTGTGGATAAACTCTGCCTCTGCAGAAGAAGATCAATGCCTGCTTCGACATCACTGCCTGTTTATCCCCGCCCACCGATTCATGCACATAGTAGGTAAATGACAAAAGCGGCAAGCGTAGGTCTACGCAGAAACCAAACAATAAACTTTGTTTGATGAACTTTATTTTTAATGAAGTGCCAGACCACATCAGTGAGAACTTGGTCCTTTGTTCACTTCATTTTACACTTACATTTAGTCATTTAGCAGACGCTTTTATCCAAAGCGACTTACAATAGAAGCAATCAAAACCAACAAAAGAGCAACAACATGCAAGCGCTATGACAAGTCTCGGATAGCCTAACACAGTACACGTAGCAAGGTTTTTTTTGTTTTGTTTTTTTATTAAAGAAAACAAGTAGATAGAATGTAGCAAAAGTGTTTTTTTAAAGAAACAAGTAGGTAGAATAGAAAAAAAAGCTAGTGTTAGTTTTTAAAGAAAAACTAGCAGTTAGAGAATAAATATGCAATTGATAGAGGGTCAAGGGTGTGCTTTTTTTTATAAATAAAAAGAAGACAGATAGATAAAATAGAATTAGAATAGAGAGTCCTAGAGTTAGAGGGTCAAATAAAGTTTTAAATTTACCACAGATTCATTTATAAACAAGGCACAATTCAACGCAGAATTTTCAGAAAGATTGAAACTAAAAGGCGATGCGGTGCCGACTATATTAGATCCGACAGTAATGTCGCACCACACAAGTGTGAGTAACTGTTTTTATTAGGTGATTACTATTGCTTTGTCTGTTATTACAGATCATTTGATATGTACTGAGTATTTATGTGTCCATCTGTGAAGGACGTAGGCTGTCAAACATACACAACTGTTAGCCAATCATAGCAGTGGGCGTTTACTTCCGATGTTTACTTTACTTCATGACCCCTTTAAAACAAAGCCATACTATGGCATAAAATTATTAAGTATTTTAATATTACTTTAATTAATATTTTTTAATTATATGATATTGAGAATCTGCATTTTTGAGATTTCTAAGACACTCAAAGCACATTTATGATGCTGAGCATGTAAATTGCTTTTCTTTTTTTTAATAAAAGGTCAGGTATTCCTACCAGGATAAACAATTTTCAAATACATTTTTCACTCAAATTGTTATGCTACTAAAATTTTAATGCAGAATTGAAGCATTTTCACCAGTGGTCTCAGACTTTGGACTGCATTGTATGTCTTAATGTCTAATTCTTTTAAAAAGCAATATCACAGCAATATTAACCCTATAAAACCTACTGTATATGCACATTTCTAAGGCCTCTAAATTACCAACATGTAACTACACTGAAAAGAAATGAATTACACATCATTGTTTGACCTTTTCTCACAAAAATGACTTGGCCATATGTCTGAGATTGGGCTGATTGGGTTCATGGTCCCCTGACCAACGACTCCTCAAAAACACTATACATTAAAACACCCTATGATTTCCACACACATCAGTGCCGGCAGACACACGCACACAGAACATGAGCGTCACACACCAGGACATGAGGAATACAGTGAGGGCTCTTGTTGCTTAGATACTGATGTACCACTGTCTCTTTCCGTGTCAATGTCACAATCCACAATTAGGCTGTGATGGAAAATGACTTCACAATCATGTTACACAGAATCACAGTACATCAGTGTTGGCATTACAACTTATCATGTTAACAAGAGGAAGTAAATCGGAGTCAATCCGTTTAAGAACTGTGCATAATTTTCAGTGGTACTGAGGTCAACTTGTCAACTTTTTAAAAAGAAAATCTGGGTTACTGTTACTGTAAAACGGAAGTAAACAGGGCAAATTCTTAAACACTAAAATACACATATAGACACAATAACAAGCAATATGCGTAAATATGATTTTAGTGTGGAAAAATTTCTTATTAAAAGTAAAAATGAATATAACTTTACCTCTGTAAAGTTATATTCATTGTTACTTTGTCAACATGACATCACAAAGCCATAAAACTCTACAATGACTGTAATAATGGTGATTTAAAAACCTAAAAACTTAAATGTGACCCTGGACCACAAAACCAGTCTTAAGTGTCAATTTTTTGAAATTGAGATTTATACGTCATCTGAAAGCTGAATAAATAAGCTTTCCATTGATGTATGGTTTGTTAGGATAGGACAAAATTTGGCTGAGATACAACTATTTAAAAATCTGGAATCTGAGGGTGCAAAAAAATCTAAATATTGAGAAAATTGTCTTTAAAGTTGTCCAAATGAAGTTCTTAGCAATGCATATTACTGACCAAAAATTAAGTTTTGATATATTTACGGTAAGAAATTTACAAAATATCTTCATAGAACATGATCTTTACTTAATATCTTAATGATTTTTGGCATAAAAGAAAAATCAATAATTTTGACCCATACAATGTATTTTTGGCTATTGTTACATATATAACCCAGTGACTTAAGACTGGTTTTGTGGTCCAGGGTCACAAATAATATACAAATTTTGACAGAGGAATTAATGTCTGTGTTTTTTCTAAATTTATATTTACATTTCAGCTTTTAAGCCCTACAGAATTGTACCCCATCTATTTACATTGTAAATGCCTCGCTGTAACCTCAACGTTTGATTTTGAGAAAATGAGAGCCAAAAAATCATTTGTGACCCTGGACCACAAAACCAGTCTTAAGTCGCTGGGGTTTATTTTTAGCAATAGCCAAAAATACATTGGATGGGTCAAAATTATTGATTTTTCTTTTATGTCAAAAATCATTAGTATATTAAGTAAAGATCATGTTCCATCAAGATTTTTTGTAAATTTCATACTGTAAATATATCAAAACATAATTTTTGATTAGTAATATGCATTGCTAAGAACTTAACTTGGACAACTTTAAAGGTGATTTTCTCAGTATTTAGATTTTTTTGCACCCTCAGATTCCAGATTTTCAAATAGCTGTATCTCGGCCAAATATTATCCTATCCTAACAAACCATACATCAATGGAAAGCTTATTTATTCAGCTTTCAGATGATGTATAAATCTCAATTTTGAAAAATTGACACTTATGACTGGTTTTGTGGTCCAGGGTCACATTTTGGACAAACTCGTTACACTAAATCACTTGTTACACTTTTCCTGATCAGTCAGGAAATGAGACGAAAATTCACCTGAGTTTCCATCCCAAAACGGCATCTTTGTAACCTCTAGAGTTGTTCGGGTTCTAAATGAACTCTGTATTTAAATAAGCATTATATAGTGCAGCGGTGTTGGTAACCATTCCCAGAATAATGACATGTTCCACATGACTGTGATGTCATGGAAAACGGAATACACAGTCTCAACAGTGCGTGCTTAAATCTCACTCAAGAAAGTGCACACCCAGATGAGACACGTGTAATTCGTGCAATGTCAAAAAAACACTCCACAACTGAGTAATCCTCCACCTAACCTTGCTTCCTAGTTTAATCATTCTTGTCTGGGAATAATGTCCATAAAATCATTCAGTGCCTTATCCCACCCATTTGAGGTCAAAATGGCAACACGTATCCGAGACGACTTAACCTAAGTGATCATCAACTCAGCACTTCATTACTTATCTCCAAGGTTCAGTGCCAGATAGCACACAACTAGACATTAAAGAGTGGAAAACAAGTGTAAGGCTGTAATCAAACATGGAGTATACTGTTATGATTTCACTAACCATTTAAAGTATTGCTAAAGCGTAATCATAAAGCACAATGCAGACTGTAGTGATAAAAAATTGCAGCCATATTTCATTGTTGTACCATGAAAAACTGCACAAAAATCCATACAGTATATATAAGTTTCATACAAAATATGCAATACCTAAAAAGTTTGACAATTATTTGCAAAGAACTGTTTACGTGGAAAAATATTGTTCTTTATATAAACGCAAGTTTATTTTTGCATGTAACAGTAGGCTCAATGCTAAAAAGGATAACTTTACTGCTCAATTTTTTTTCTATGGAATAATTAATAGAAATATTTTAACAAAATATGAGCTTTACTTCTGCCGTCTTCGCTTCTTGTTTTCGCAAACTGAGGTGTTAATCGCAAGTTTAATTTGTATTAAACCCTGAACATTCCCTTAAAAAAGATGTTAAATCATTTCATTTGCAATACTCCAAAATAACCGTGATTTAATCTGACATCCTGTGTTTATGTGCCAACCCTTCAGACATGGAACATAAACTACAAAAAAATCAAACATCTAGAGACTTTCCATTTAAGGGACTTTAACAATTACAACATAATTATATCATTTCCCTGTCATAATGTTGTGCATTATCTTCATGGTACAATAGGATCAAAAAGTGTGTAAACTAGCACTAAAGAGGAAGATCTAAAGTACCTGAAATCAATTCACACTTTCATTTGCTCTTCAATATAAAAAGGTGCAGTAAATGATCTCTTATTAATATTGACAATAAGTTTGCTTTTTGTGATTAATTTGTTTACTAAAACTCTGGGTTAGCTGGGTTACATGTTCAACTACACATCAAGAAAATATTTTTGAAAATGTCAACATTGTGGGCTCAAAGACCATTATTCAAGCCTCTATGTGAGTTAGTGCTGCAGTTTAAGCATCACCTTTTTGCTCAAATGTCAAACCACATCTTCACTTAAATATTACAAAGTGCAACATCCTGTTGACTCAATGATAAGGTGTTGAGCCATATAGTGTTTTTTAAAAAAATTTATAATGGATAACTATAAAACAATATGAATGGAGGTTGTTTTTTTCTCCAACTTGAAAAAAAAGCAAGTGGGTCAATGAAGTGGCGCTCTTTTGCCTTGATCTATTAAGTTATTTAAAATTACATTAAAAATGCAACCACACAAAGAAAAGCTTGAACATATCTCTTCTATGATGAGCATGTTTTCAATTTCTGAATTAAAACTCGATATTTTTTTATTGAGCATGAAGTCAGAAATGTCTAGGCAGTGTCGTTTTCCAGAGGAAATTATATATAACAATAAAATCTCAGTGCTAGCATAGGTAGCTTTTATTATTTCTATATGCTTAGAGTTTTAAAAATACATATACACCAACATGTCTTCAAGGTGCAAGGAAAGTTATACTTTATATTCGGTTACACCACTTGACAGTTTTTAATTCATTAAATCTATTTTTCTTTTTTTTTTACATAAACGTTTCCAAAACATTTATGTAGCCTACCCAACAGGAATAGAGTGAATTCAGGTAAACAGTGCGACTTCTTGACATTGGAATGGTCCTTTCCACCTGAATTCATCCTCAAAAGACGCATTTATCTTAAAACGTTAAGAGGTCTCGTTGGTTGTTGTGATGCTTTGGTTAACGCAGAATTATTCTAGACTTTTTTTCTCTTTTTTTGGGCTTGTCAGTTTGTAGTTTTCTTAATCGTGCACACCGGAACTCTTTATGTTCATGTTACTTCCTATCAGACGTTAAAATGTAACAAACCCTGCATGTTGTGAATGGGAATGATTACTTCATGAAGTCACTGTATAACTCAATAATAACTCACCTCTCGAAGCTCTCGCAATACGCAGCCTACTTTTCTTCAGCGTCTTCTGTCGTTATTTCTAGTGCTGGCGGCAGCAACTCTGCGTTTCAAAAAGATTATGGGTTGTTTGCATTATCCAGCAAAAAAGGTGCCAAAGTATGATATATCAGAGGGTAAACGCCGTTTAAGAAGAAAGCGCTTCGCTCTGGTTAAAGCGAGTGCAGACTCAATGAGCCAACAGTTGTGTAGTTTTCACAGCTCTGAACTCCGCCCGTATCCACATCTGTCATTACCATGAGCTAGTCTCTTCTGAGCTATACCACCATCGAAACGAGCTTAAAAAGAAAGGGAAGAAGAAAAGCAATGAAAGTAACACGTGTGTTCCCTACGTTTGTGTCTGTCGTATTTTGTGTCTGGTGTATTTTGCTGAAGAGAACGGGAACGCGCACGCATTGTTCTGAAGAACTTGTGAGGGGAAATATTTTATAGATGATTAAATCAAACATTTTCTACTGTTTCATTCCAGCTAATTTAACCAATTTTGATTTAAAATGAGCCAGAGACCGTTTGTAGGGGGATCTTTGACTTGATGTTCTCTTCATTGTCATCGTCATTGTTGACAGCTATAAACTGGGCGTATGAAAGTAAATGTTTTCTTCTTCTTCTTCTTGATTATGCTGTACATTGTGTCATCAGAGTTACGAGAATGTGTGATTTAATCCAGGTGAACAGTATTTCCTGATAAAACACCGAAGAGAAGAGCGGTCCACATCCTTACAAGATTCACCGTGTTGCTTTACTGCCATCTAGCAGAAATACTACACCGTGCAAAAGTGTTGTTTGAAATATTTTCCCTCACAAAGGACGGACTACCACAACCTACCTGCCATTTTGAAATATATTTTAATTAATATATTTCAATAATAATTATTATTATTGTTATTGTTACTATTAAAGGACACTATAACTCACTACATCGGACTAAATGTTACATTATGTGTCTCTGTCTATATTCTATTTTGAGATGTGCTTTAATAACAGAATAGCAATTGTCCAAAATATCATTTAAAATAATTTTATGATGAATTACCTTTATTTAAGTTTAAAGTGCACATAAAAACACAGCAGATAAACAGAATGCAAATTGATCAGTGCAGCTATCAGATAGGATGTTTGTGCATTTACCAGTGACCCAAGCACTGGACAATATCACCTTACAGATTCCACAGAGTAAAGCACATTACAAAAAATTAAATAAAATAAAATAAAACCATTTACAGGTAAAAATTGAGTAGACCAAGTAAAATACAGGCATAAATACGTGATTTAAAGGAGAACACAACATGGTGGTGTGTGTCCAGGGTTGATCAGTGCAAGAATGCCCCTAATGGAGGTCTGGGCTCCTATGTCAGTATATAAACAAAGAGCATGACTGTGCTGAACTTTACAAGAGAGCTGCCTGCTTCACTGTGCTAATTAGTCAAATTTTCATTGTTTCTAATTCTGGCAAATTAGAAAATGTAAATCTCTTGCATGTGTTACCTGCTCTTTCTCTTTATCGACCAGAGCCTGCTGTTTCCATTAGATGGACATTAACCCCCGGTTTCACAGACAAGGCTTAAGCCTAGTCCTAGACTAAAATGTAAATCTGAGCTGTTTCAACTGAAAGAAACTTGCATTGACTGATCTTTAAACATATCAGTGCCTTTGTTTTTGTCTCAAGATGCAAACCAGTAATGTTTTTTCTAAGGCATGTTTATAAAAATTACTTAAATTGAACTATGGCCTAATCCTGGCTTAGGCTAAGCCCTGTCTATGAAACCGGGCCTAAATGATTCAAGTCCCTGAACAGCTGGAGACTGTGCTGTTTTGTGTAATGAATTGCTCTAATGAGGTAATGTGTTCCCCAATTAAATAACTCAATCTTAAAATCCAGTAATAGCACTACAACAATATTATTTACAACATAAAAAAATGAAAGAAAAAATCATTACAGTAAAAAAAAAAAGTTATTAAACTGATGAAAAATTCAGTCTCTGATCTTTCAGATTCTCATCTTCTTTGGCAATTGGGTTCCTCCAGAGTCTGTGTAAAATGCAGAGAAGCTCAGCTTTTTATGTGCATGTCAAGCAGTTCTAGTAGTTGATTCTTATTAATCACAAATTGTCTGATTAAGAGTGTATGTGCTAGTCATACCTTATTACTTCAATGGAGGAGCATGCTGGGAGGCATTTGGCTATCACTGTGGCTCCTGCTGTGGTTATATTATTGGCCTCCAGGCTGCAATCATTAGTTTTAATGACATCAGCATATTGTAATCACACTAATAGCTAAACCTTCACAGCAAGCACTCAAGTACTTACTCAAGTCTTTTCAGCTTCGTACATAGGGGTAGAATCTCAGCCAGTGTCCGTGCCAGGCTGTCACCACATCCATTCCATGACAAGCTGAGGAAGGTATTAATTCATAAACTAACGGCAGCTTTGCAAACACACGCAGACACAGAGACCGGGACTATGAAAAGTCTGTGTCCATGCATTTATCAGTCAAACTGCAGCATTAAAGGAAGTCTGAAATATCTTATCCCACCTGATGTCCTCTATGGACGGACAGTGTTTGAGGGATGAGGCCACACCAACCAGATCTGAACTCCCAATTGAAGTCAAACTGAGAGACAAGTAGTAACACTGGTTCACAGTATGCAGCAGTATCTAATAACCAGTCATGTTACATGCCATTCAAAAGTTTGGGTTCAATAGCATTTTTAAATGTTTTCTAAAGAAGTCTCTTATGCTTACAAAGGCGGAATTTATTTAAAGAAAAATACAATAAAGCATTAATATCGTGAAATATTATTACAATTTAAAACAGCTGATTTGGTGTTCAAGAAATATTTCTTATTATTATTAATGTTGAAAACAGTTGTGCTGCTTAATATTTTTTGTAAACCTTAATATATAATTTTCAAGATTCATTGATGAATAGAAATTTCAGAATAACATACGAATGTCTTTACTGTAATTCTTTATCAAGTTTTATCAAGTGCATCCTTGCTGAATAAAAGTATGAATTAAAAAAAAAATCATATTGACCTCAAACATGTGATGTAAAAAAATATATATATTCCACTTAATATATGTGGCTCTGTAATATATTTAGTATCTTACTGCAGTATTTTTAGTGCCTTCATGCTCATCAGACCTTCACAAAGAGATAAGGATCCTTGTTGGCCAAACTGATTCTCTGACAAACTAAATAAAAACAAAAAATTTGTTTTATAATTTTAAAGCAATAGTTTCATCAAAGTAATTCTGTAATTGTTCACCATCAAGACCACAGGACTTACTTGAGTTCTAAAAGCTGAGGCAGTAACGGAACGACTTGTGCTAGTTTAGCAGCACTGGCCTGACCAAGCCGGTTTTTGGACAGCCTGTGAAAACAAAAGAATAAAAAACGATCACCTACTGATTTTTCAAATAATATCACACATTAATTAAATAAAATAAATGTTTTACTGTAGTTTCTGAAGAACTCTGCAGTGGGATAGTGCCACCAGTAGCTTCTCGCCAGCCTGGTCAGTCATATTGTTGTCTGACAGACTGCAAAAAGATCATCAAGGAAAATGAATAATAATACAATGAATCTGAATAATTAAAAATGAACAAGTTGGTATATATTTCCACCATTTTTAATTGTGCCCACTAGAGGGCGTACTACTTTAGTATAAGTTTCTCAGGCACAGGAAACTAATAAACTTATTCTCATGCTCAGTGCAGTTCCCATACCTTAGTTTTACTAGATCAGTCCATGAAGGAATGCATTTCACAAGCTCATAAGTACCACTATCTCCCATTTGCCAACTTTCCAACCTGTAAACATCAAAAAATGTTCACATATGTGACCCTGGACCACAAAACCAGTCATAAGTGTCAATTTTTCAAAATTGAGATTTATACATCATCTGAAAGCTGAATAAATAAGCTTTCCATTGATGTATAGTTTATTAGGATAGGATAATATTTGGCCGAGATACAGCTATTTGAATATCTGGAATCTGAGGGTGCAAAAAAATCTAAATACTGAGAAAATGGCCTTTAAAGTTGTCCAAATGAAGTTCTTAGCAATGCATATTACTAATCAAAAATTATGTTTTGATATATTTACAGTAGGAAATTTACAAAAAATATTCATGGAACATGATCTTTACTTAATATACTAATGATTTTTGACATAAAAGAAAAATCAATAATTTTGACCCATACAATGTATTTTTGGCTATTGCTAAAAATAAACCCCAGCGACTTAAGACTGGTTTTGTGGTCCAGGGTCACATATTACCAAACACTGTGAGCATTTGTGTGTATGTGCTTTTTACTGACCACAATACTTACTCAATCTCTTCCATCTGTCTAAAACCCTTAAAAGAGGCGAGTAGACAGAGTATGCCAGTGCCGTTCACAAACGTCTCTGATGTCACCACTCTAATTTTGTTCAAGCTGTGGAGAACAACCAACCAAAGTAGAGAAGAAAAAACAGGATGGGCTCTCAGGATGAGTACAGCAGCTTGCTGAGTATTTACTAAATGAACACTTCAGAGTGTAAAAGCCTTACCTGAGCCTTCTAAGTGAGGTCAAACGGCTGAAGCCTTGAGCTAGGATGGCTATACCCTCTTCATCAAGTATCACAGAGTCAAGTCTATGATTGAGAACATAATATTGAATATAGTATATCTTGTCATTGATTGTGAATGCATTACAAACCAGCCACATTTCTTAAATTCGAGAGTGAATGTGTTACCGTATCTCTGCCAGCGAGACGCACTGCACCAGACCACTGACCAGGTAACACCCTCGAGCTGCCGTCCAACCAGAGCACTCGGACAGACTGGACAAAAAGATACCAGCCAGTCAGCAATGTTGCATTCTGTCTCATTGAGAAATAATGAAGAAAATCAGATACTTACTTGATCGACTTTAAATGCCAACTTTGAAGTGCTGTCCCAAGTACTGCAGCTCCACGGTCACCTAAAACAAGCTGGGACAAACTGGAAGACCAGAAGCAAAGAGAAATGTTGAAACATATGAGAAGAAAAAGGTAAATAAGCTCACAGAATGAAATTACACATAAATATTCCATGTAAAGATCACTTTTTCTATGCAACGTTAAACTTTACTTGGATAAAAGGGTAAAGAGAAAGACAACAGACCTCAGACTCTCAAATGATTTAGTTTTTGGTAATGCTTCAGCAAGTGTTGCCACCTCATCCTCAGCTGCTCCTTTCAAATCAAGACTGTAAAAAACAGTACTTATTAAAACACCAAGAGTGTTGCATGCACTGTATATAGGTGTTTCAACTTAAAAGTCCCAGGGGCTGATTTTTTTTTTTAAACAAACAAATTTTACATTACATTAAAACTCAGAATCTCTAATATCACTCGTGAGCAGAATATTTTTATTGTACTTAATTTCCTATTAAACTTAATTTTGTCAAATTTTGCAAATAGTATGAAAAAATTATTTAATTTTGTATATTTAGAAGAATACATAGATGCAATGAAATTAGCAATGAAACAAAAACAAGTTGGGCGCTTTATTACAAAAATGTTTACAAAATAATTTCCACAGAACGTTATTCAACACAATATATTATTTGAGATGTGGAAATGACACTGTGACACAATGTGACACATGTCCTGTGATGCATGTTAGGCATTATGTAAAAAGTATGTTTTAAAAGAAATAAACATACAGTATAAAATAAAGATGACTGTTCTTAATTATGAAACACTTACGTGAGGTTCCTGAGATTCCGTAACGATGGAATGACCGTAGAAAAAAATTCTGCACCTTTTCTGTCCACTTTGAGCTGAGAGAATCTGGACATAAAATAAAGTAAGCAGAATTTATACTAAGGGAAAAAAAACATCTAATAGACGAAAATTAGCATGAACTCTCATTGGCTTACCTTAAATCCTGCAAGGCATGACATTTCTGAAAGGGAAGTGTTAGAGGAGCGAGATGCTGTCCTTCTATGTCACAGTCATCAAAGCTAAAGAATGTGACAACAGTGGAGTTGTACATTAAATACAGAGAAAATAACAAAAATAAGACTGAACAAAAGCACAAAAACAAACAAGCTGACAATCAAACAAAAAAAATCACACCTGATGGACTGCAGAGCAGGTGTGACTTTTTCAGGATGAGCTCTGTCAGAAAGAAAAAGGGCCAAATTAGCTTTGCATATTTATTCACAATATTTATAGCACTCCACATTCTATGAGCATAAAAACTATATATATTGAATTATTAAACTTACACAAAAGTGGAGCCGAGACTGGAATTTCCCTCTGTAATGATGTTTATGGATGCACGGTTGACCCTGCAAATATTGGGTAAAAGATGTTTTTTTCATCTCATCTCTTTTCATATTTTGCTCTAAATATTTTACCTAATCATGTGGCAATACATTATTAAGTTAGGATCATTTGCAAATTGACACGTAAATTTAAATCTGTCGTGCCATTGAACATGAATGCGTTAGTTGGGATGAACTGACAGCAGCATCTCCACAAAGGAAACCATTCGGTATACACCCACAACCGACCCACAATTAAATAAAGAAATACATTTTGGTTTAATCAAGTGACTTCAAAGAACAGGTCTCTGTCTCTGTCACTACATTTGCAAACATTTATACACCTTTTAATACAAACATTGTGGTGTGCTGACAGGATTGTGATAAATGGTACATATTTTTATAACAGCCAAGTCATCAGTGGTCACAAGATGTGTGTCTTTTGATTGTGGGTTACTGCTTCAGAACCACACCTGATTTCTTTTATGCGTGGCTGCAGATTTAGGCATTTGGCAATAAGACTGACAACAGCATTTCCTGTCAGCCATGGCTCTTCAATCCTAATAAATACATTAAAAACACATTATTATCCTCACATTGCATCGGCCATATAAAAGTAGCAACTAATCATAGAAATAAATGCCATGATTACATTTGTCCTTTGTTGTTTCTTCAACTTAGGGCACTTAGGAACTTAAGATTTTTGGAAAATAAACTCATTAAAACACATGATTCACATCATACTAACAACAGTGTACTATATGTCTTATAGAGCAATTGACATTTTCCCCCCACATATCCAGCATAGTGTAATTTCTAACAAATTTCAAATCATGTTTTGTGTTTAACATTTTGTGGTGGAATAAATGGAATATGTCTTGCTAAGGCTAATTTAATAGGTAGCATTTTATATATATTAAATAAACACAATTACATTCAATTACACTTACTACCTAATTTACCGGACCTTGATTTTTGCTTTCCATTCTATATGTCTCATATTTCATATCATATAACATATCATATGTTTCTTTGGTAAACAAGTGCACTAACCTTTGAAAAACTTTAACGGGGTAACTTTGTTAGTCGTGATGCAAATTATGCACGAGGGATGGTCATAATTTGTGTGAAACTGATGTAAATCAATTCACATAATGAATACTGAAATTGTTTATTACACTCTTTGTGTAGGCTTTCATTTTATTAGTTACATTATTGTTGCAAATATTTATAATATTTTTTACAGTGGAATTTCATATTTTTAAATAGATAGTCTGGGTCTGAGACAAGTGTAAAACAAAAACCCCAAAATCTATTAAGAAATACATATTAAACAGATGTTTGTTCATTTCTTACCTGATGTCTCTGTGTTGGTGACAGCTACTGAAGTGTTTAACAAAATACTCAATCTGCTCAGAACTCAGACCATTATTTCGCAGTCTGAAAGGAATAGAATAATGTGCATTAAAAATTGTGTCAAATATGCTGTTTTAAAAATTTCCCCCAAAAAATGCATGAGTACTGTTGAAATAGATACTTACTTCACAGTTTGGATTGTGGAGAGCTCAACCAGGCTGTCCAGTAAAGAGAAAAGGCCATGACTGTGCAGTGAATTAGAAGACAATCTAAAGAATAGAGGAACAATCAATGGTTTTTTTAAATGAGCATGAAACCTTAAAACACATTTTTTTGATGTTACCAGGTATGCACAGTTTGGACATCCCTGAAAACATATTGATAGTACTCAATAAATGGAATAAGAATGGGATTAATAGCTGGAAGAATCTGTAAGATATAACACTTTTTTCTTACAGGACAAATAAAGAATATTGAGTTTCATTAGTTAAGAAATGTGCAAGACACACACAGAGTAACATAACTGTGCTCAAATACTCACTCTAATGTAAGTAGTCTAGGGCATCTGTTCACTATTTCCACAAGCTTCTTCAAGTGTATGACCTCAAAACTGCAGTCCCTTAGCCTGTAGTTAAGACAGCTGTAAGAGGAAGCTAAATACCAAACTACTTTCAGTTTTGACTTGAGTGAATAAATCATACTATTCGCGTGACCGTCTGATTGTGTTTTTTTCGACTGTGACACCACACATGTATTCTGGGAAATTACCTAAGAGTTTTGCTATTGACATGTTCTTGCACAAACTTAATCAGAGACTGATCTTCCACTCCAAGACTAGAAAAGAGAAAAGCATATACCTTCAGACTTAAACAGTCAAACAACTAAACACACATGTAATACTTAAGCCAATCATTGTTCATGTCAGTGAAAAAATAAGGAATGAATGGAAGTGATGGTGTGTAAGCCTTTACCTGACTTCAACAGCAACAACTTTCTCACAGGTGTTCACTGAGTTGACCAAATGCAGTGCCCCGACTTGAGTTATTCGGTTGCCACTGAGGCTGTGAAGTAATAAGTAAACTTTACAAGGTAAATGAATCCATAATTTAATACAAGCAAACTCTACATCTGTCACTAAACTCTTACCTCACCGAACTGGAGATCTTTAGTTTGGGCAAATAATCAACAAAACATTTCACCCCTTCATCACGGAGAAAGTTATAAGACAAACTACAGTGGAGAAAGAAATCAAAATGAACTGTTTGTGATTACAGAACAGTAAAATGTACAGACTGCTATTAAGATGATGTATTAATATAATATGGGGGTAAAAGAACAGAGGAACACTTACTCCAGTTCAGATAGGCGAGGACATCTCTCCAGTATCCTTGAGAGCTTCTCAACATTGCTTTTGCACAGCGTATACTCTGTGAGCCTGTTAACATCACAGAGAGAGTCAAAAACTCCAGTTTACAAAAGCGCTAGGGCCACAAAATTAATCAAGAAATAATCTATTACTGCAATTCAGCATTACGACATTCCATTTAAGATGCGCTGCATCAAAGGCAGTGTTATTTTAGCATTATTTACTACGTATATTGTTATAGAATTAATAATATTTTGAATTTTTGGTCCCACTTTATATTAGCTGGCCTTAACTACTATGTACTTACATCAAAAAATAAGTACAAAGTACATATTGTTGCAAAACACTTTTGCTGCTATTGAGATGGGATAGGGACAGGTTTTGTGCTATTAGTAGGTTTAAGGGTGGGTTAAGGTGTAAAGGATGAGTCAACAGTGAAATTAATTACAGATATATTTTAAAAAATACCTGCATGTAATTATAAGTAAAATGTAAAAACATGTACATACACAATATGTGCATTGTATCAATTATGATTAATATACCAAATTTTTATTTTTGTAATTTCAGACTTCATTTTAATTTTGCTTTAAGTTTAATTCATCTTCTTACCTGCTTTTGTCATTTTATTAGTTTTGGGGTTTTTAAATATTATCTTATCTTTAATTTATATTTATTTCAATTTTAGTTTTAATAATTTTAGTATTTCTACATTTCTAATTTTCATTTAGATTTGTTAAGTTTTTCATCTAATATATATTTTATTTCATTTCAGCTTTATGTAAGGTCTGGTTTTGGGGTTCTGTTTCATGTTGTTTTCATGTCTTTTATTTTGTTTTTGCTTCATGCTGTTAGTGTCATGCTTCCCTTGCCCTCTTGTATTCCTGCTATTGGTTCCTCTGTGCAATGTGTCATTTTCTGATTGGTTGTCCAAGTCATGTGTCTTGTTTCCCATTGGTTGGTTCATGTCATGTGACCTGTATTGTTTGGTATAAGTAGCCCATTTGTTACCATTGTCTCTGGTCATGTATTGATGTTGTAACCTGAGTCTAGTTTTGTTTATGCCAAGTCAAGTCTTTGTTTGGATTATGTTTGGATGTTTGGATTACTTTGAATAAACTGCACTTGGGTTCACACTACGCTCGCCTCCAGTGGACTTACCGTTACACTTTATTTCAATTACTGAAAACAATTTATAATAGTTTTAGTGAACAATAACAACACCTTTGATCAGCGTTGACCATTGTAACAATCACAAGCATGCCTGTTGCTTGCATAAATGATTAGGACAATCAGAGGAAGAAGAAATCCACCTAATACCACTCAAATGCTGAGTATTGTTCGTGTGTGCTCACTGACTAAGATCTGAACTTTCATGAATGCTCTCATTAAAGCCAGCAAGGTGTAGAAGTAATTATAAAAAAAAATTTTTTAAAAAAGAGCATCATGCTGCTAAACAAAAATTTACTATTTAGTCACTATTTTGATATAAATCTAAATGACTAAGAAGTATTATTTTTGCCATAATCATGCAGCCACTATATCAATGGTGGTCAGCTGACATTACTTACTTGCAAATGGCTGCCTCTGCTTTTTCAGGAACAAACTTGATGAATGCTTCCGCTTTGTGCCTGAGAATCATGTTAAAAGAAACTTTAGAAATTTAAATCATCATTTGTTTAAAAAGTATATTTAAGAAAATTAACCCTAGTTTCATATCTGATATGTACTGAAGTAAGATACCTCAGTTCTACAGCCGTGACACGCTGACAGTCAGCAAGAGATCTGATCAATAACAAAGCCCCATTTGTAGACAGGTCAACATGACTTAGGCTGAAAAACAAGGTCATCATGGATGAATAATCATATCAAGTAATTTATGATAGAGACAAACCACAGCTGTGCTGTAAGAACCAGACTGTTATGGCCACTTACTTCAGTAGTTGAAGAGAAGACATTTCAGGAAGAATCAACATCAACTTCTCAATAGACTCATTTGATAATTTTAGATGGGAGAACCTGTAACACAAATAAACAGTGAGATGATATATGTAGAATCTGGTAAGTCTTTTGTCTACCCCAGAGAACTGCAGAAGAGCTACTCACTCAATGTCCAGTAGGTTTTTACATTTTACCAGTTGCTTACACAGCTTGGTCATGTCGACAGGTTTGATATCACTGTAGGTTAAACTGGAAAGACAAAAGCACATAAATTACTCTTAACTGTAATGTAGAAACATTCATTTTCTATGAAGCTGCTTTGCAACGATGTGTATCGTGAAAACCGCTATACAAATAAATGTAAATAACAAATTATTAAATAACCACCACTAAATCAATGTATAGAATACAATTGGGAGATGTACCTGAGTTTTTTATGCAGATGTATCCCAGTTACATCTGGGGTCAGCTTTCTTGAATTATGTCTGCATTCATAAAGCACATTTGTTATTGAAAACCAACATTTACATATGCACTTTTTTTATATTAAGCAGAAATGTCTGCAGCTGTTTCAGTACCGTCTGCTGGTGTCAAACCAAAGAACCAACTTTTTCTTTCCATTTTCACTGGTGAGAAAAAGCACAGCATTTTCAGACAGGCAGTAAAATGGTTAATAACTCCATGTTTATTTTGACAAGGTAGTTACCTTGCATCCACTCTCCTCAGGTTCTTTTGGTTACAGAGGGCAGAAGCAAGCATCAGCACCCCATCCATATCAACACCATTTTCACTGACACTGTGTGAGCATTTAGAAAAACATATACACTTTTTTGAAAACAGAAATGCATTACATATATATGAGGAAGTTATTTTGCACATGCAAAAAAAAAGTGTGTCACTGGCTAACTGTCAAGACCAAATGACATGGCCTACTTGATCTCCTGAATCATTCCTAGTTTAGGCAGAAGGTCCAGAATCCTCTTCAGGCCCTTGTTACCCAGTGAGTTGATGGACAAACTGAGAGATGAGAAAAACATGTTACATTAGCACCCTACTTACATGAGTAATTGTGGGAGTATCAAGTCAATCTGCTGTACGGTTACTGACTTTTGAAGTGTAGAATGTGAGATTTATGGTGCATTTTGATACTTACTCTAAAAGGGTTGTACTGGAGAAGCCCCTGAGTTTATTACACAGGCTGACGACATTAGAAACGTTGATGTTACACTGCTTTAACCTATAAAGAAACAATTAAACCGGTCATTCCTGTCAGTTCAGTATGTTTCGTTTTGAAAATATTGAAACAATGGTAGTGACATGGCAGTCAATTTCACTTATAATTATAAAAAAAAAGCTATAAGACAGTATTGCTTAAATCAACTGCCGAAGAAAAACATGGTTATGCAAAGTGTTTGAATGAAATTGTGGTACTTTTATATACTGACAGAACATCTGTGAATGGCCTTTCACATTTTATTCCTAATTAAAATAACTTTTTGATAAATAAATATTCAAGTTAGCTCTTTATGTGTGCTTTGCATCACATTTTTCTTTTTTGTTTGCCGTCTTGAATATAAGCAGTGACTTGTTTATCTAAAAAGAAATAATATTATATTAAAGGATTCAGTACTTACGTTATATTCTTTGGCTCTTCTGTGTTATTCAAATCTGTGTTCTCACTAAGGAAGAGACAGTGTGAAAAAATATTCAGTTTCATTATATTCAAATATTTTATTGTATTTTATTTATTGCTTTGAGTGACCACCAAACTGTGCAGTCGCTTTAGACTGTACTCAATCAGGTGAAAACTGTAAACCAAATTAAAAAGCCCATGCACATTATTTATCATCTAACATCTCTCATACTTGATCACTCTGAAGACAGTGCATTACACAGCGATACCTGGCCAACTGCACACTGCAAAAAGTAACCACAATAGATGTGCAAACAGGAAATGTGAAATATAAAACACATGATTTGATTGTACCACCCTTTGAGAATAACCCAGCTAATAGCATTCTTACACATCAGTCAGCACTCACCAGACTTTGTCAGAGCTTTGTGAGAAGAAAAGGCTGATTTCTCTATTGGCCCTGTATAGAATGAAACAACTGTGAATATCTCATGGAAATGGGAATAAATGGGTAGGTCATGTGACATGTCCTCATTTCTTAAAAGACCATGAACAAAACTAAATAAGGTAAAAAAAAAAAAATACAACTCAAACTACAATACATACAGGTCACAACATGGAGAAATGAATCTTCTTTTTACTTCATAGTATATTAAAGGCAGGGTAAGCGATTTTTCAAAAACGTTTTAGAAAACTGAGTCGGGGCCGAGTACCAAAACAAACTTGTAGCCAGTCAGCAGTAAGGGGCGTGTCTACTCATGATATGGAGGAGAGAGCGTTCAGTGAAGAGCCGAGCGACAGAAAGATAGAGATGGCAGATAAAAAACAAATGAGGAAAACGTCAGTGGAACGATAAGGCAAGAAGCAGGACCCGTGTAAATATCGGATCAGCTTTCCAGCACTGGAGAGAACTCAAGGAGCGGAAGGCCTGTGATCGGACGCCGAGGTTGCTTTGGTTCTTCTTGATAGGTGAGTAACACCGTGTCTACACCAGACGCGGTGTGTCGCAACAGCTGAAGCCTGCCTACACTGGACGCGTGTATTTCAGGCGAGAATGTAGTTGTTTAAAACTCAAATCTGTGGTTTATTTATAAAAACAGCGCCTATTTGAAAATGTGCTTCGCCGATTTCGGAGAGGTGAGCTCACCGCGATCACCGGGCGCTCAGTGCTCATGTATCCCGAAGAGAGGAGCATAACCTCGGCTAGTCCTTCTGACATTTGCCACTGGCTCTGATGTCTCTGTAGTGGTTAAACATAAGATATAATTCGTTTTGGGTAAATCTAACAGGTAATCTTTGGTCTTTATTCTATTGTTCTATTAATATGTTAAAATGAATGCAATGTTTGATATAATATTTCGTTTCATTGTAATGTATACGTCCTCTGAACTACATTTCTGCGGCTATTAATATGTTTAAATGAAAACGAAAAGAGGCAGTGGTGTTTGATATATTTTGTCTGTAAATACAGCGAGGAAGATTGCAGCAGCCAAGGCGAGCTGACTGATGTTATCAAGTACGCTGCTCTTTGCAGAATTACCGGACTTGCGTCGTTCCGTCTGCGGGAGTTCACACTCCCGAGTCTAACTCGTGAAGTCTGAACTACCGAGGATGCAAGGCCGAAATTTGCGTACTTGGTATTGAGAAATGTGCGCAGACCTAACATTAAGTCACCAGACTATTTGCTTAATCTTCTCGGTAGTTTAGACCACGATGGAAACGCAGACAGGAACAGGTCTGGGGAAAAAAGTTCCTGGGACATATTGTTCCAGGTAATTTCAGTGGAAAAGCGGCTTATGTTTCACAGAACCAAATGTTGCCTGGGTTGCGTAGGCTACGTATATGTGGGGCGGATCTATCAAAATAGAGGCGAGACCCTTTTGGGGTAGGGGCGTGTTTGTTTTGGTGATTTCAAATATCAACACTGGCTTCCAGAAATCGCTTACCCTGCCTTTAACATTACGACTTTAAGGACATTTATGGGTCACAGTTTGTATGTAAAACATAAAATCAGTTAAGAATCAAGGATATAAATTGCGTGGCAAATGTTTCTCATCTTCCATTTTCATTAAAAATGTCTTTGACAAGCCAACAAATCAACATACTCAACATGGACTTCCTGAACAGAGGTGCAGGCAGACATTCTCTCAATGAGTGTGAGGATTCCATCTGTGGAGATGCTGTTCTTCCCCATCCTGAGTAAAAGTGTAAGAATGCACCAGACTTAATATATACAAATATTGAGTTTTTTAAGCAGCAAATATCTAAATAAATGAAAGAAAGCAGGTTTTTGAAATATAAATCACACTACTTACAAAACAGAGGAGATGTTAGGCAGTCTGGATAGTGTTTCCGCAATCTCTGTTATACCTTCATCTTTCAAAGAATTATCACTGACACTGTTAGATAAACAGAATAGATTATCTAGACCACCTACTGTAAACCTTTTTGGAAACAAACAGTGTGTCCATTCTGATTTAAAAAATAAGCAGAAACATATACCACAAATATATTTGAATATTTAAAGCAATCATGTCAGGCCAAATCACTAGATTGCTTGAAATTTCAATCTATGAAGTGGATGCCATAACAAATCCTATTACTTTAGGTGAGTGATGTGTGGACAGTCCTTCAAAGCCCTGGCAAGTTTAGCACCTCCAACATCAGTGAGACCACCACTGATAAAACTGTAAATCAGAGACAAACATAAACCAGTGCAAAACACACTGCAAGGCGATATTGTGACAAAATGCATAAAGGACACAACAGACACTTTGTTGGATCAAAGACTTACTCTAATTTCTGCAAAGCCTGGAGTTTACACAGGATACCACACAAAGCCTCTGCAAACTTGTCATCATATTTCCGGCTACGGAAACTTGAATTAAAAATATAATTAAGTTGAGTAAGTCAACATGACCAGGTTAAAGACTAAAAACTACAACGTAAACCATGTACTTTCACCAAAATCATGTTCTATTGTTAAAATTATGTCAGAAATCCACAAGCTGATAATCATTTTGATGTTATGACTGATGTTTGAAAAATGGATGATATTGAAAATCCATACTATTTTGTCTAAATAATTTTACCATTTTAAAATGCAAGTTTAGGTAGCAGTATGAAAAATGGCTATTCATTTCAAGATATGCTAAAGATTACATTTAACAATTTTGTTAAAATAGTGTTTCTACTTCGGTGAGCATTAGAGGACGGCAAAGGTCATCTAAATGTAAAAAAAAGAGAAATGAGCAAGCAAGCACAATTAAAAATCCAATATCAGCCAGTATGAACCGATACAGATAAATTAACGTTTAGATATCAGCTAAGAACCAATATGGCACCACTATATCATGCATCAGTAATTATAGTTGCCAAATGTGTTCCAATTTACTATACATATCATGACATACAGTACATAAAGCATAAAGGAGAATTTTATGGAAACTCACATGAGATGATCCACATTCTTGAAACTAGGGAGGATTTCCAAACAATCCAGGTCAACTGAACAGCCACCAATGTCCAAACAAACATTCTGATCAGCAGCAGCTGTCACAAATGCTAAGGAAACCATGTCAACAGCACTGAGTCTGATATTTCGCAGTTCAAACTGTGGTCTTGAACCAATAGCCCTTGCCAACTTAGCATCTTGTGTCTCATGAGCACATCGACACAGCTCCACAATTTTGGGGCCCGTTTGACTGGTATTTCCTGAGAAACCTAGCAAAACATTACGGACGGTAGCTTGCCGCTTTTGTACCCAAACTGTGGCGCCCTCGGTCCCTTTAAGCTGGACCAAACTGGACTTGCAGGCCTCCGCTGCAAGCCCACATACGTAAACATGGAGAGAGTCTGTAAAAATGGATTTTGGATCAATTT
Source organism: Tor tambroides (assembly GCA_021397915.2). Classification (NCBI taxonomy): domain Eukaryota; kingdom Metazoa; phylum Chordata; class Actinopteri; order Cypriniformes; family Cyprinidae; genus Tor; species Tor tambroides. The sequence continues at coordinate 34,561 of JAFVLL020036368.1, read as the reverse complement.
TGGTGGTCCAGCGGGTTTTCAAGTTAAGCTTCTTCTTAAGTTGACTCTCGGTGATGTTCTCACTGGTCATGAGGTGGAGAGCAGCGAGAAACTCCTGCATTGTAAGGTGCATGAAGGTGAAACCATATCCTGAAGATCCATCCTCACGAGTCAGTTTCACACGAGACAGTATCCCGCTTTTGACGCCAAAATCCTGGAGTTCTGGAGACACATCTGTGTCCATGAAGACTATAGTGCTTTCTTCCAGTCCTTTGAGGGCTAACTGACTCATCTCAATAATTTTAGTTCTGTGTCTCTGCAGTGGAGATGTACCAGACACCACACCTCCATTGATGCGTTTGAGGAAAGCCAAGAGGATCTGCATGTAGATTTGGGTTAAGGACGTTGGTAGCTGTTCATCAGTTCCATCACTGGAGAACAGATGATCCATACATACACAACAAATATGACAGAGTCCAGGTACGTGAGACATTGACAAGAGGTGTCGGTTGTTCATCAACAAGTTTACAGCTTTCTTTTTGAGTTCATCTCCTTTTTTATGGAAGTACTGTTCAGCGTATTCCTTCACACCCAAACGGTCAAACCCTTGAAGCTCACAGGTTATGAAACCAGGGCTTCCAAACATGTCAGTCACATCTCGGGGTCTACAGGTGACCAATATGGTGCAATCTGGAAGGAATTTACGATTGCACAGTCCTGAGAGGAGATCTGTCATTGGAAGAGGTTTGTTTGGGTCAGTGATGCTCTCCAGCTTCTCAGGATGTGTAAACTTGGCACGAAACTCATCATACCCGTCGAATATGAAGCAGACCTTCTCAGGGTTGGAGAGGATGAATTCAAACACTGCATCACTTTGTTCCTCATCATCATCACAAGCAGGATAGAAGAGAAAGAGCAGTTCTTTCAAGGACAGATTACGTGAGATAAGATTAAGCTGCCGGAATTCCAGCAGGAAAAGCAGGTGAATAGACGGGAAGGAGCCTTCAGACCAGTCACGGCCGAGGCAGTGCACCAGCAGGGTCTTACCAGATCCAGCCTGGCCCAGAAGCATGACAACCCTGCTGGTGGTTTTAAAAAGAGACTCAACAGACACTTTATGCTCTGACTCTTCTCCATCATGGTTGTCTAGAGAGGCTTGAGTCTGGATCATCCTGTCTTTCCCTCGTGGAGGGTTCCTGTGTCTTAAATACACCCATGTCTCTTCCAGACGGATGTCCTTTACGACAGTTTGTGCCACTGACTCATGTTTTTGCAGGAGCATGAATTTAAGAGCATCTGTGTAGCTCTGCATATGATCTAGGTAAGAAAATAAAGCACTATTACATTCTAAAAAATCATGGGTTATTTTTTCAAACCAAATGGTGAGTTGAGCCTTTTGGGTCATTTTGGGGGGATTTTTTGGTTAGTTTTTGTGTTACCCAGATCCTGGGTCAAACGTATCCCAGTGCACTGAGTTATTTATCATGGCGTATTTGCATCCACTTCAGGAGAGAGGAGTTCTCCAGCTCGGGCACGAGAACCAATGCTGTTACGGTGGAAACAGGATGACACAGACTGGTCGATTGCTTGTGAATTACTTCTAAACGTTTAGTTTTTACTTCTAATGTTTGTTAAATGAGTTTAAATATAGGCACTATGTACACATTAAAAACTATATAAAATATGCTACACTGGAAAGATGATTTAATGGAAGTTATCATGCAAAGCAGTGGTTGTGTGGCGTATTTTACAAAGGTTGTAGTAATTCATGTATGAAGTAAAAAAAAAAAACAGTATTATAGTAAAAATGAATCAACAAATATAATGGGCTAAATCAACCCAATTTGCTGGGTAAAATTAACCCAACATGTGTTCTGTCCTATACTGACCTAGCCTTTGGGTTAAAAATAACCCTTTGGGTTGTTTTTAACTCAGTGTTTTTTAGAGTGTAGGTTTTATCATGAATTTAAATTGCAGTTCATAAAAAAAGTCTCAAAAAAGTCACATTTAAAAATCTATGAATGTTATTATTTTAGAAATAAAATATTAAACCATATGCCATACAAACAAATGACGCTAGACATTCTCTAAAAACAAATTTTCCTTTTCTGATTTTGCCTTTCCATTTCCTTAACACAGCTTGAAACAGAATTCTTTGAAAAGTGTGTTTATGCTATATTTCTTGTGCCACTTGGTTTGATATTTTGTTATATATTCCAAAGATACTTTTTAAATATGGTGTGTTCAAGAATTTCTTGGGATGACTAAGTATTACAATGCTGTCAATGGCAATGTTAACATTAATAATAAGGTTCAGTTTCAAATAATGTTTTGATATGTGTACTATTACTGCTAGGTTTAGAAACCACTTTGTGGACCAACCCTGCTGCAAATGTTTTTCTTTTGATTAACCAGCTCAAAATAATGCTACAGCTAAAGTAATTTTTGCAGCAGTTCTTTACAATAGATTAACTGGATTTTGTAACAGAAAATATTCTAATAATATAAAATATAATTTGTATAACTTATATTAATGTTTCTATATATATATATATATATATATATATATATGAAAGTAATCATTTATTGATTTAATAAAGTAAAAATACAGGGAAAATGTTAATTATTTCAGCTCTTCTCGTTGAATAAGCCAATGGGCTGCTGTCTTAACAGTTGGGTTGCTCAGAGCGACTGCTTTCACAATGAATCCAAATTCAAAATGGGTGTGTGTCTTTAAGAATAAAACATACCTAGCCGTAGACGTTTCACATGTGGCAAAGATGAAGAAACATCAGGCTCACACGTATGATTGAAGTTTGTTCCTTAAAAGCATAGGAAACGAAAAACACCCTTAATCATTATAACCTAGAATCCAATAACTTTCATATTTTACATAGTAGGTTCTTTTTTTTTTTACATCTACATGATACTTTCACTTTCAGTTCAAAGCTTTTTTTTTTTTTTAATTATGTGTCGAGACGAAATTGTAAAACTATCATAGTATAAATTGTACTGTTGTTAAATTAAATTATGACTAATATTAAAATTATGCTTCATTTTAATTGTACATACGTATAGTATTTAGTATGGTATGAAGAGGGAAAAGCTGCAGCATAACTAAAAAGAATAACTAAAAAAAAGTGCAGAACATGACTTACCAGGTGTGTATCCTGCTATGGACACCAGTGTAGTTTCAAGAAGAAAGGGAATGTTTTCACTGTACTGATATACAGTCGTGAGAAACCGTGTGCATAAGTTTCGGTTTGAAGTCTTAAAGTAATCTACAATGGCTGAGACACGGTCTCTGGTGTTGGTCAGTGACTGTATCTGATCCAGTGTTTTAGGTTCCACTAAGGCAAAGATTCGATCCAGAACACCACTGTTTTGTTCGCAGAGCAATTCCACCAGTGCACTGGCCTCCAGGGCCCCCAGTCCCAGGTTGTCCCCTGACCAGTCCACCCTCTCCATCCTCATCCATTAGCTGGGGAGAAAAGTTCCTTAATTTTGCTTTTTAGTTCAAACAAAATTTATTCACCACAGTAAATTTAATGATCTACACAACGTGCAACAAAGCATAGCAGGTTTATCATGTCGGTGCATGTGGTCTAACACTACATGCTTTGTTCAGCAATGCTAAGAGCATGTGCATTGCTACAAGTCAGTTCAATACTTTTAAGTTCACTTATTAGAGGCTGCAAATACTGATTGAAATTGATTACTCTTAATATTGACAAGACAAAATTACACAATTACTCCAGTTTTGTTTTAAAAAAAAAAAGAGAAAAAACAGAGATGTGTTTGACAAATTATTGTTCACTAGTTATTCTATAGTAAATGCTTTCAGGATACCACTAATGTGATCACTGATATTTCAAAGTATTGTTCTCTATATAAAGAATATGTAACTCGTTCAAACGTTTTGCTAAGAAGCTTTCTGTCTATGCAGTTAATTGCTAAAATATAGTAAAATAAATAGCTGTTTTAGTAAATACGTATCAGCTCTGGCCATTTAGTGACCTGCAGGAAACGACAATGCCACTGTAGTCCTGGTGACTATTTTGTGAAGGCTGTGTTAATGAATGGCAATGTTAATCAACAACGTGTTTGCTCAAAATATGACCTCAGATGAAGAATTTAAAAATGTTCTATATGTTTATATCATGAATTGATATGATGTACTCACCGCTGGTGGCATAACGCATCTGTCCAGTTTAAGGGAAGAAAATGAAACTAAAGTATCCCAACGGTTTGGTTTCGATTTCTTTTAATGGCGTAATAAAAATACGGATCCTGCACCGAGCCAGACGTTGGCGAGATACTACAGTAAACCAACCCCGCCAAACGGCGCTACTGCGTCATATAGCTTAAGTGTGTTTTAATGTAAAATATCATTTTCATCTATCGACGACTGAGCATGTTGAAAGGGTTATTTTTCTCATACTTTTCTATGCAATCACAACCAAAAGCACTTTGTAACGAATTCATAGATTTTAGTATTAAGTGAACACACATTTGAATACAATAAATTTAGCGTTTTTGTTGTTAATTAAAATGATCTTGGTTAACGCAGCCAAATCGATTTGAAAGTGTTCGTGAGGCTTTAAAACACCTTTACATAAAGTTCTTGAGGGAAGTTCGTCGTCACAATACATGTCGTGAGAAAGTGCATTTGAGGACAGGATTGTTGATATGTATAGAATGTTGTGATGTGCACACTGACGCCGCATAGTGGTGATATCAAATCATTGCACCCTTATAAGGGAAAATTGCTTTGTATACAATTTAATTTACTTGAAGATAAAATAAAATACGTTTTAGTATTAAATGAACGTGGTTATACTGCTTCGATGAGCAGCACAATCGATTTCAAAGTGTCCGCGACGCATCAAAAACACCGTTACATAAAGTTCCTCAGTGAAGTTTATTATTACAACGCATTTCTTTACGTGAGAGAGAGTGCATTTGAGGACAGGAGTGTTGTCTCCACGCCTAGTGGTGATATAAAATCATTGCACCCCTTATAAGGCTATCAAGATGTAGTCGGGGAAAACTGCTTGTATACAATTAAATTGAATTTAATTAAAATAAAATAAAATTAATTTAATTTAAATAAAACAGAATAACACAAAAAAGAGACCAGATAAAAAACAGTTGATGCTTAGTTTTCATGAGTTTAAAAATGTAACTTTAGAAGATCCAAAAGGAAGAAGAAAAACAGGTTTAACCAGAAATGTGCAACACATAATTATGTGTGACAGCACCAGGAAATGTTTAATAATGGTAATACAATCTCTACATTGCATTATGGAGGTCATGAGATCATATTACTTAAGGTCATAAAACTAGATCATTGTGATTCATACTTTCATATTTACAAAGTTTTGAACACTGAACAACTATACAAAACATCAAAGTTCTTTATACACAAGCTATAATGGCAGAAAGGCAGTTATAATATAGTCACTCATATTTTTTTGTTTATGTGATGTATGTGTGCACGTCTGTAAGTTTGTCTGCATGAGAAAGACAAAATTCAGTCAACTGAGACAAGACTGTCAATTCAGCGTCCTTTTGAGGAATTCCACCAGCAGATGTTGTGGAAAACCAAAATCCAGCTGGACTATCACATACCCCTGTACATGCACAATTAAAGAAATAAAACAACAATACAACCATTCAAAGTGCTGAAATGATTTTTGATACTCTGCTGTGACATACAATGTAATGCCTGTGATGACTGTTAAATACAAATCGATAGTTTCAACTGATAATATATTCTAAACATACTCACATCCTGAGGTAAAACTTCAGGATTGATGACGTCAAAGAGATTGAGACCCTGTTCATCCATCAAAGAGGTTAATTCTGGCTCCAGGTCTGAGGACAGAGATCAAATATGAAGAAAGGAACACATGACTGACATGCTCATTGCTTGGCTATGGTGGTTACACTTACATGATATGACTTTGGGGATTCCCATTTTCTCCACAGCCTCCTGAAGATAACTTCTCAAGCTCTCCTCCAACTTTGAGGAGATCATATAACATTTATGAATAAAAAGACATTTATAAATAACAAAAATATAATGTAATATAACATGATATAATATAATACAATATTTATTTTATTCTCACCTCAGTGGGTCCTTCTGATGTGGAAATTTTTGTTACAGAAATACTATGATTGTCACAAAACAGAAATCAAAAACTATAAATCAAGCACTGAGATTTGTCATTTTGTAGAATTCATCTTTATATATCCTTTATAACTTACCGCTCTGCAGTGGCCTTCAGAATTAGTTTCTTCTCTGCATATGAGGCATTTACAACAACTGTCACATCCTATAATCGCAAAACCAATAAAAACAGTAAATGTATTTTGTTACCTATCTATCTATCTATCTATCTATCTATCATTTGCTTATATTAGGGCATGGGTCCTAATGTATTTTAGCTTACTGTCTCAAAATAAAGTGATGGCATGTCTTGACTGTCCAGTAAGAGCTCGACTCCAGCCACAGCTCTGACAGATGTGCCCTCTGTGGTGGTCCACAAGTGTGGAACTGACACGCTCCTCGCCTTTAACATCGGACCCTCAGAGGACAGCCACTGAAGACAAAGTAAAAAGCCATCACACTCCCACAAACACAAAGGGGTTGTCCTATAGCTTGAAATCACAGTTGGTGTGCTTCAAATGGAAAATATTATTTGCATGTTTCTATGGTAGTATAAAATGTGACAGTCATTTCCTCCCCTTTGTGTGGTTTGAATATTGTATTAGATGTTTTAGTACCTTGTTCAAGAGTTCAGGCCTGGCTGAGGACAGCTCTGTCTGAAACACATCCTGCAACAGATAGACACAAACAAGTGAATATGCCCCAAAACACTTCTTAGCTTTATATGAGGGTTATTATACACTGCTCAAAAAAATTAAAGGAACACTTTGAAAACACATCAGATCTCAATGGGGAAAAATATCATGCTGGATATCTATACTGATACGGACTGGGTAATGTGTTAGGAATGAAAGGATGCCACATCGTTTGATGGAAATTAAAATTGTCAACCTACAGAGGGCTGAATTCAAAGATACCCCGAAAATCAAAGTTAGTCCACAGCTGTACTGCTAGTCCATTTTGGGTTGAAATTCTCATTGCAGCAACCTCAAAACTTGTACTCAGTTTGTAAGGGTCTCACGTACTCTGTATGCATGCTCGACAACACCGGAGCATGCTCCTAATGAGACGAATGGTTTGAGTTCCTGGCTTCCTCCCAGGATCTGGACCAGGGCATCACTGAGTCCCTGGACAGTCTGAGGAGCAACCTGGTGGTGTCGGATGGAGTGAAACATAATAACCTTGGGAGGTACTCTATTGGATTTATGTCAGGCGAGCGTGGGGGCCATTCAATGGTATCAATCCTTCATCCTGCAGGAACTGCCTGCATACTCTCGCTAAATGAGGATTGTCGTGAACCAGGAGGAACCCAGGTCCCACTGCACCAACGTAGGGTCTGACAATGGGTCCAAGGATTTCATCCCGATACCTAATGTCAGTTAGGGTGCCATTGTCTAGCCTGTAGAGGTCTGTGCGTCCCTCCATGGATAAGCCTCCCCAGACCATCACTGACCCACCACCAAACCGGTTATGCTGAACGATGTTAGCAGCATAACATTCTCCACGGCTTCTCCAGACCCTTTCACGTCTGTCACGAGCTCAAGGTGAACCTGCTCTCATCTGTGAAAAGCACAGGATGCCAGTGGCGGACCTGCCAATTCTGGTGTTCAATGGCAAATGCCAGTCGAGCTCCACGGTGCCGGGCAGGGAGCACAGGGCCCACTAGAGAACATGGGGCCCTCAGGCCACCCTCATGAAGTCTGTTTCTGATTGTTTGGTCAGAGATATTCACACCGGTGGCCTGCTGGAAGTCATTTTGTAGGGCTCTGGCAGTGCTCATCCTGTTCCTCCTTGCACAAAGGAGCAGATACCGGACCTGCTGATGGGTTAAGGACCTTCTACGGCCCAGTCCAGCTCTCCTAGAGTAACTGCCTCTCTCCTGGAATCTCTTCCATGCTCTTGAGACTGTGCTGGGAGACACAGCAACCTTCTGGCAATGGCACGTATTGATGTGCCATCCTGGAGGAGTTGGACTGCCTGTGCAACCTCTTTAGGATCCATGTATCGCCCCATGCTACCAGTAGTGACACTGACCCTAGCAAAATGCAAAACTAGTGAAAACAGTCAGAAAAGATGAGTAGGGAAAAAAATGTCAGTGGCTTCTACCTGTAAAACCATTCCTGTTTTGGGGGTCGTCTCATTGTTGCCCATCTAGTGCTCCTGTTATTAATTTCATTAACACCAAAGCAGCTGAAACTGATTAACAACCCCCTCTGCTACTTAACTGACCAGATCAATATCCCAGAATTTTAATTCTTGATGCTATACTCCGATTAAAAAGTGTTCCTTTAATTTTTTTGAGCAGTGTAGTTAACTAAAATTAAATCCACTAAAAAACATGTTCATTAATTAAAATATATATTTAAAAACTTATTTTATTTTAGCTAGTTGCCAAAGCAACATGCCTCATGTTCATTTAGTTTAAGTTGATGTGTTAAAATTAAAACTCAAATAAATGTTTATTAAAAAAATAAACAGACACATTAAAAAAAAACTAATAAAAAGACAGCTAAGTTAATAAAACTAAGTAAAATTAAAAAGAAAATCAAAAATGCAAAATTAAAAACAAATGCAAAATCTTAACTATATATTGCATATATGTGTATGTATATATATATATATATATATATATATATACACAATTATATTAAAATGACACTGCATGGGCAACTCTAGCTTACTTATCTTACTGTCATACAGGCACTATTTCAAGAATTTTAACTCACACGTTATGAAAATTCATGTAATACAGGTAGCAAATTTAGCTTATAATTTATGTCATAGCACATATATCATTTAGTTATTTTTGTTGTTGTTTTTTGCTTGGTTTTCTTCACTTCTGCATGTAGATGCAAAAACAATATACTCACTATTTCCTCAAAAGCACCCCCTACAGTTACAGTTAAAAATATATTACACCTAGACAAATCACACAAAAGACAAATCACAGAAAAAAGAACATAAATTGCTCCAACACATCTAATTATTTCATACCGTGAGTTCTGTTCCAGAGATATTGTGAATAAATCGTCCATCATGGTGTGCAGCGCTCATTAGTGGGTCTAGAAGTCCATCAGAAAACCAGAAGTACAGCATGCGGTCCTCAGACACTTGGGATGGGTTAAAGACAGAGGTGCTGAGGTCTGATTTTGTATTGTTGTAAATAACCAAACCCTGTTCATCAGAAAAAAAAACAGCAACCTCATCAAAGGATTTGAAAACTGGATTTGCATTTGTTTGAATGCAGTTTTTAAATAATATAATATCTTTGTAATCAGACCTTATGGTATGATTCAATATAGTTAGATTTGATGATTGGGGAAGAAGTCACAGAGATATCCACACCAATGTCACCATAAGAAACTGTTCTGCTCAAAGAGAGAGGTTGCATTGTTGCAGAAACAACCACAAAACCACATAAGGCTGTTATATAAAGGAACGTAATATGTGAGCTCTGTATTTTACCTGCTTGTTCCTGTATGAAGTCTGCTAGTATGTTAGCCACATTGTTTATTTCCTTACAGATCTGTTAGAGAAAGAAAACCCAATTACTTTGTTAAACAGCAGAACAGTCCACTAATGAAATGGAAGACACAAAAATGAGTATTTTGCTCAGATCTAATGTTCTGTTTCACCATTTGAAAAATAAGAGCAGAATCATATAGAACAACACACTCACCTGTGACTTCACTACTAACTTCACTGTGAAAGTCACAATATCTGTGAACATTCTTTTCAGCCAGACAGGCCTGCACACAGTCAGAATGAAAGCCATTTAAATGCTCTTGCAAATGAGCAGTGTGTAAAATTGATCTCCAGGAAGTGTTCTTTACTCATAGGCAAAGACAATTGACTTTGACCTAGATATAAATAAAAATATATAAATGATCACTTTTAGTGTGTCTTAGTAATGTGAAATGTTGAACTCACTCTCTGTCTCCCTGCAGAAGCAGCTTCAGTTTGTGAAACGTGAGGTAACAGTCTGATGTGTCTGCAGCCACTTTGCCCTTTCCACAGTCTAGCACACAAACACTTTTTTCAGTGAAAAGTAGAGTCAATTTCAAAATTAAGTATGTAATGTCAAACAGAGCTATCTAAACAGAATGGGATTCACTCACATAGTTTTGGATTGATGACCAGGTCAATTTGTGACTCAACTTCAAAATCCACTGACTGTTTTAGGTCGAGTCTATATAAGACAGAATATGGCAATGTTACTTTGATGCAAACTGATCTTGTTACTATATAAACAAAAGATCATAATTTCTTTAAATGCATATGTAGAGTACGGGGTTAAACCACAGCTGTGCTATTGCAGAAACCTGACCCTGATATGTGGTAATAAATAAAAACACTCACAGCCAGCTGCCATATCCATAGTTGATGGTCCCTTTGAATACAGCAGACATGTTTGAAATGGAGATCCCTATTCCTTCATTCTCCTTCAGCTCGAACTCACTCTTTCCAATGGAAAGGTTGTGGATCTCCAAGCCGTGGATAATGTGGGAAGAAGAGATACAAGTCGTAACACAGACGTAGACCACATAGCATGTAAACAAATTCAGGAGTCCCTTACTTGTGGAATCCATATTTAACCGTCCCAAAGCCTATTGATCGCTGTCCCTCTACGCTGGGATATCTGGCATGCTGAAAAGCGGCCTGTATCACTTCAGTAGTTTTCTCATTCACTGAGGAATCAAGGAAGGGAGATATTTATTCTCTAGTCCAGGGATTTCCAAACTCTAGTTAATGAGAATAATTAAATCATAAAAAATTTAAATTAATTTATTTTAAATTTGAAAACAATCAACATAAAACACTTACTAAAAAAGATTCATTTTTATTTGGGTTACACTTTATTTTAAGGTATCCTTGTTACAGTGTAATTACACATTTAAGTACTGAGTAATATTAATTAACTACATGTACATGTATTTACTATATGGTTAGGGTAAGGATGAGGGTTTGGTTTAGGGTTACTTGCATGTAATTATGCATAATTTATTGTTATTATAATAGTAAGTACATGTAACGTGTAACAAGGACACCTTAAAATAAAGTGTTACCTTTATTTGTTTACCTGAATATTTTATTCATTAATCAGCATCAGACAACTATGAACATGTGACTGTGTTGTTAAAATATTGAAATATTACATTAAAATCTCAGGGGGCACTTCAAGTAAATATTTTAGACCTTCTTTCTTTTTTAAGGTATATTATACCAACAATTTGCACTTTAGTTGCTTTGAATGAATTATGTTGCAAAGTAATGAACATCAAAACATATACTCACAGGGCTCTCAAGTTATAACGAAAGTTTGGAGTGAGATTAGGGGAGGGGCCATGCAAAGGGGAGGAGTCACTCAAAGGGGAGGGGCAACTCAAATATTTGCAGCACCCAAGTTTTTGCTAGCAGTTCAATTTTACCTATTGTTCATAATTGACCAGCACAAATA